>PVJH01037455.1:0-17908 GCA_004026705.1 Nesogale talazaci | reverse complement strand
GACCCTAAGAAGGCATCCCAATCCAGTCCAGTGCAAAGTCATAAGTCCAATAATAACCCATATGTCCGAAATCAGTCTATAAAGTCTGCTTCTGACTCAGGAAGTCACAGGTCAGTGGGTGCAGAATTCTGCCGCTGGCAGGGGTCTCCCCATGGCTCCTCGCTTCCAGGGCTCAGGTCCATCCACAGCATGCCACTCCAGCTTCAGAGGTCTGTCTTCATCAGGGCTAAGCCTTGTGGTTTCTCCACCGGCTCCTCCAGCCTCCCAGATGCTGCCAGTCTGTGTTGCCTGTGCTTAATCATCTCTGAAACTAACTCCTAACAACTGGGGAAGATAGCTTCTCATCTTCACGAGGAAAATATCGTGAGATTTCCCTGGAGTCTCAGGTGAAAGTCATGCCCACATAGAGGCCCCATTGGCTACTCAATGGCTTTCTCCAGATTAACAGGCCAGACTCCACCCTATATTTCAATCATAAAATTAACATAAGCACATGACTGCCACAATCATTGTTATCAATTTTCCCTTTCTCCCCCTTTTCCTCCCCCTCCCCCCACCCCCTTCTACCCTTATGGTGTCACTATTCCCATTATTTTTCCTGAGGGGTTTATCTGTCCTGACTTCTTATCTGTACCAGTGTTCAGTGGTCTGGCAGGGTTTGCGAGGTAGAAGTGAAATCATGGTAGTGGGGGTTAGAAAATCTTAAAGAACTAGGACAGCAGTTTTCAACCTGTGGGTCACAACCCTTTGGGGGCTCGAACGACCCTTTCACAGGGGTCGCCCAATTCATAACAGTAGCAAAACTGCAGTTGTGAAGTAGCAATGAAAATAATTTAATGGTTGGGGGTCACCCCCACCTGAGGAACTGTATGAAAGGGTCACAGTATGAGGAAGTTTGAGAACCACTGAACGAGAGGAATGCTGTGTGTTTCATCGGTGCTAAAATGTGCCCTGGCTGAATCGTCCCTTCCATGTGAGCCTTCTGTGAGGGTCTACAATTGACTACAGACAGGCTCTGGGTCTCCACTCCAAGCCCTCTCCTTTACATCAATTTGATTGTTTTTGCTCTTCAGATACCTGATCCCATCAACATCTCAAGATCACACAGGCTGGTGTGCTTCCTCCATGTGAGCTTTGTTGTTTCTCTGCTAAATGACTGCATGTTTAACTTCAAGCCTTTAAGACCTAGACGCTTTACTTTTAACAGCCAGACACCATCAGCTTTCTTGGCTACATTTACTTATGCACCCATTTTGTCTACAGCGATTGTGTCGGGAAGGTGAGTATCACACAATGTCAAGTTATTAGAACAAAGTGTTCTCTGCTGAGGGAAGACTTAAATAGAAGCCCAAAGCCTGTCTGCCACTTTAATACTTTAATGTTTAGTGTATGTACACAGACTGATACCTTTCTCCTTATATACCAATATGTTTCTATATATATATATATATGCTTATATTTATACCTTTCTACATAGCCTTTGCCTCCTAGTTCTTTCTGCTTTCTTGTAGGATACTTTTTGATTTAGACTTGTCCACTCACTAAGGTACTCATTCCTTCACACGGTTTTTTTTTTTTGGGGGGGGGGGCATCACTGCTCTCTGCTGGTAGGAGTAGGAGGCCCAGTCCCACTGCTGGAATTGAACCTCCATCCCAGTGGGCCGCAGTCCCGCGCACAACCACTACGCCACCGGGGCTTAGCCCTCTTCACACGGTTTTTGTACCCATGCTGGGGGTGTCTGCCAGAGACACAGTTCCTGGTCTGACCGCCTTGTGGGGAAGGGGATCAAAGGCAAAAAACACACAAAGGAGTGGGTGTCAAGGAGGGGGGGGTGGGGAGAAAGGTGGGACGCTTCCCCGAGGAAGCAGCAATTGAGAAGAGACAGACAAGCATCTCAGGTGGGTGGACTGGCAGGTGTCAAGGTCCTGGGGTGGAAGGAACCTGACACACCTAGGGTCAGGGGGGTAGCCTATGAGCTTGGAGTGTTGCAGGTCTTAGGAATGGAGGCTCAAAGGGTTGTCGTTACTCAAGGCCACATGCCAGGCTCTGGGTGGGCACATGGGCAGCCAGAACGCTCAGCTCAGTGGAGGTGCGTTGCAGGGGCACAAGTGAAGCTGGGGAGACCAAGGCAAGCAACCTCCGTGTGGATCCTTCTGGGTGGCCCGGGCAGTGGACAGTGGCCTCACTCAAGCTTGGGGCATCCCACAAGCCTAGAGGAGGCGGCAGCATTCCAACGTGAGCATCCCAAAGGCAGCTGCAGGGTGGAGGATGCTTCTGTCCCTTCTTCTCCCTCCGAATCCTGTTGGTGACTTGCAATTTGCTGTTTCCTTGTCCTCAGCAGAAAGAGCTCAGAAAATGAAGTTATTGTTTGAGAACAGCTTCCCTGCAGTGGGAGCTGCGGGTGAGGGCTGTGTCCCTGGCCAGCCCGCCTCTCTGTTGGAGACACTGCACTCAGTTCTCCTGTTTTCAGGCACCCCAGAGGTCGCTCAGGCCACAAGGGTCTCCACTAGGTGCAGAGGGTGCTAAGGGTGGAAGCGCACAGCTTAACCAGGCCCAACCAGCCCCCTAAGAGTTCACAGTCTGATGGGGGCAGGGGTGGGGCTCACAGCACAGACAAACAAGCGAGCGGCTCTAGGCTACATCAGGTGTGATGAGGGTTAAGAAGAAAGGCAGGACAGAGCCTGGGGTCGAAAGTGCAGGGGGTGTCTGGGACCACCTCCCAGAGATCCCAGGCCAGGAGTGAGGCAGGGACTTGTGGGCAGAGGGCTCTGAGCCTAACGAGCAGCAGTGCAAACATCCTGGGGTGGGGGTGTGCTCAGTGGACTTGGGAAGGAGGACAGGGTGAGCAGACCAAGACGGTAAGGTGGAGAGGATGACTGTGGAAGAGAGAGGGGTCATCACAGGGTCCCTCGCTGGACACAAGGAAGTGACTGGACGAGAAGCCAGAAAGGAAAGGCCTTCCTCATAGATTCATACTTCCACTCACCCATCCCCACGTTTATGCCCGTGGTTTCATTCATGCGCAGTGTATCCATTCACTCACACATTCTATCATCCCCTCATTCACTCATCCATCCACTCTTCCGCTTGTTAGCCATTCATTGGTTCCGATTGATCCATCTGTCACTTATGGTTCATTTATTTAACATCCATCGATCAGCTTCCATTTAATGAGCACCCACTCTAAACAGGGGAGGAATCAGTACCTACTGTTTAGGCCAGGGCCGCACCAGGCAGCCCCCATTTCCCAGCCTCTCAGGAAGATGGATGATCTGCTGCACCATGCACCCCAGCACCCCAGGGAGCAATTTATCTCTCCAGGCCGGGTTTGTGTCGCCCACTCCAGGGAGCAAGTTTGCAAACAACAAGATGACTTCCCCCTGTCCACATCCTGACTCGAGACCCTGCAGCTGCAGCAGTGCAAAACCTCCCTTCTTCTTGTCAACATATACTTCCTTGCCTCGAGCGCTAGATATGTCCCATTGCCTCACTGCCACGCGCGACTTACGTAACCTAACTCCTTGAGTTGCAGAACCCGCCCAGGAGCTCACAATGCTGCCGTCCCTTCCTCTGCTCTGCCTTCCCCTTTCAGGAGTTCTTCCCTACCTCCACAAAGCCTTGCTTTACTTTTCATTCCTGACTGAGCCCTATCTCCTTTCTGCACCTCCAGCTTCACCTCTCACCTCCCTCCCTTCCGGGAGTGGGAGAGAGGGGCAGCTTGGACCGTGGAGAGAGATCTGGAGAAGAACCTCTCTGTTGATAACCGCTGGGCGTAAACATTCTCACTTCAAGTGGACCTCCTGTTTCCCCTTGGCCTGCTCTTGGGGTCAGCTCCTCATCTTAGAATGCTATCCCTCCCAGGTCCCCAGACAGAGACCTGCCTGCCACGCTGATCGTTCTCCACCCGCTCACCCCCACTCCACCTGGGTGCTGGGGACTCTCCATCCATCCCATCTTTGCAACTTCCCCCTTCCCCCAAGTCACCGCTCTCTCTCTCCTAAGGCTCCTTGTATGACCTCCATGAACTCCTCTCCACACCCTCCCCCTGAAGACCCTTCTCTCCATAAAAACAAGACTTCCTGTGGGCAGCCGGGCTAGACAGCAGGACAAAGACATGGAAACGTCTCCACCACAACCAACCGCCTGGAGGGAATGGGGCACAGGCCCAGCAGGCTCCAGGCCACTGTCTCGGACCGTCAAAGCCAAGTGGCACAATAGAGTCTACAGAGACTATGTTCTGCGCTCCACTGTGGCCAGTAGCTTGTGAGCGGCCACCCAAGAGGCAACTACCACCCCTCTCCTGCCCCCACCTGGCTCAGAGAAGAATGAGGGAATCAAAGTCGCAGGGGAACAAAGAGTCCCAAAGACCAAGGGGTCCTGCAAACGTCAGCCTCTGGGACCTGAGACCAGGGGAATGAGATGGTGCCTGGCCCCCGAAGGATCACAAGAAGGGGTCCTGGGTAGGGTGGGAGAAAAGTGGAGGATGAAACTCAGGCCTGGAGCTGGACTCACCCCCAGGGCTCAGCTTTCAGCCCAGCAACAGACAGGCCTGGGGGACAGGAGGAAGGCTTCCTAACCCCGGTGCGACACGGATGACACAGCCTTGCTGGCTGAAAGCGAGGAGGACCGGACGCACTCACTGTAAAACAGCTCGATGTCAAGGAGACCGAAATCCTCACAACCCGACCACAAGGTCACGTCATGCTAGATGGAGAAGTCGAAGCTGTCAAGGATGTCGTCTTGCTGGGATCCACACTCATTGCTCATGGACGCAGCCATCAAGAGGTCAAAAGACGTTTTTGCACAAGGTCAATCTGCTGTACAAGACCCCTTCGGAGAACTGAGGGACAAGAATGGTGCTTCAAAGCCCTGGGTGCACCCGGGTAGATGCCGCTGCTTCCTGTGTACGTTGGACACGGAGTAAGGGAGTTCAGAGAAGACTGGATGCATTTGAATTGAGGTTCTGGAGAAGAAGACTGAAAGTGCCAAACGGACACACGGGTCTGTGTTTGAAGAAGTACCGCCAGAGTGCGCCTCAGAGGTGAGAGACGGTCTCACAATCTCTGAGTATGTTGTCAGGAGAGACCAGACCCTGGAGAAGGGCATCAGGCTGGGGGAAGTGGAGGGGCGGCGGAAAAGAGGCAGGCCCTCCAGGAGACGGGTTGGCACACAGAACTCACACACTGGAGCCGCTGAGCAGATGGCGCAGGCCAGACAGCGTTTCCTTCTGCTGTGCCCGGGTCACTGTGGGTCCGAGCCCACACGATGGCACCGCACGCCGACACCAGAGGGCGACTTGGACCAGGGACTGGACAGCATCAGAAGGGCAGCCCGAAGGCCGAGGGAGGTAAGGAAAAGAGTCGATGGGAATGGCAGAAGCGAAGGCCGCCGGAAGCGTGCTGTTGGCAGGACCGTGATCACGGGACAACGTAAGATCCAGGGATGAATCTTTGAGCGGAGAAGGCGTTCGCTGCTCAGGACACTTCCCTCCAAATCACAATAAAAAACTAGACGACTTGAAAGAAAGAAAGGAACCACCTACATCCACCCTCCTGCTGTAGACAGAGAAATTAAGCCACTCCTGGGCTTAGGACCTCAAGGTTTGAGGGGCTGTGTTTGCCTTCAGACAAGTGCCGCTCTTAATTCTGGGCTCCAGTGAGGCTGCTGGGATCAGCAGACCCCCGGCCGCCTCGTCTCAGGATTAATTAACAGGCCTGTCATCTCTGTTCTCCTGAGGGATGGCAGGGGGGTCCTCACTGCTGGCCTGTGCTTAGCAGCCCCAAGGGTGAGACCATGAAGAGTGAGCTAATTAAAGGTCTGGCTAAAGAGAGTCGGCTAATTCTGTAAGAGCCCACGACTGAATGATGCTATCAATCTCCCAATGGTCTATGGCAGGCCTGCTATCCAGGGTCCCGATGGGCCAGAATCCATTCAAAGGCAGTGGGTTTCTTCTCCCAAAAGGCCTTTACCTGTGGTTCTGGCTGTCAACGAGGCACATTCCAGAGAAGGCACATTGGAACTTGACCCCACCTCCCCCGACTCACCCCCTTGGCTTCTCAGGGGAAACGTGGGCATTGAAGAGCCCTTCCTGGCTCGCTGGCGCAGAGAGTTCAAGGGCAGGCCTCTCACCTACAACTCCAACCCAGGGCTTCATTTCTGAAACCCTTGCCAAACTCCAAACCAATGATTCCTGCACGCACAGGGACGTCCTGGGCCACTTCTGAGGGTGCCGGCCCAGGTACCGTCCAAACCCGATGAACCCCAGGCCACCGGCCGTCCTCACTGACTCCTCAGGCCCAGTGTGGCTGTCGCCTGGCACATGCAGAGAGGGCTCACATGGAACTGGGGGTGCACTCTGGGGGGAAGGGGTGGGCACTGCAGCCTGCACCCAGGTGTAAGGCAGAGAGGCCAGCCATCCGGAGACTATGCAGTCTGCTCTCAGACTCTAGGTTACAGGGGACAGAGAGACACCTTGTGACACGTGTGGCTCGGCAAAGACCTGGGTTCAGGTCATGTGTCTGCAGAGTCATGCGACTTCAGGGGAGATGGGGTCAGGGCGGCAGGTCAGAGCATTCTTGATAGAGAGTTGGCCTTGTTCATCCTGTTGCCAATCGACGGCGGCTTCCAGACTCTGTGGGGCTTCCTGTGACCCTGACACAGCTCCTCTGTCTTTCCAGCAAGGACACAGGTGTTTATGGTCAGTTTGTAATGGTCTCCTTTGGCCTGGCTATGGCCAGGGTGCCTGGGGTCTGTGAACTGCCTGGGGTCTGTGAACCACAGCCCCCCCCCACCCCACCGTCCCCCTCAAGGAAGAGTCAACCCAACGTGTGAGACACCTGGTTCTGTCCTACCATGAACCCGCCCCTCGGAAAACCACGTTTCTCTCTAGGCCTCGGTTTCCCCATTTACTCAACCAGTTCTCTGAGCCCAATGACCTATGTTACATCTTTGCTTACAAGACAGCTCTCATGAAAAGGAGTTCCCAGCCCCATCCCGGGAGTCCCACCTGGCTGGGCCGCAGGGCATGAGCCAATGAGCATCTGAGATGACATAGGCCTTCAAGACAGTTTGAATATGGTGTGTGTGTGTGTGTGTGTGTGTTTGTGTGTGTGTGTGCAGATGGTCAAGCCTGGGGTGCAATAGACCCAAAGTGAGGTAGGGTCTCTTTCCCTCCCTCGCCCCATGAGAGGCCGACATTGTATCTACCCCACCTTCTGCCCCTCCCCCCTCCCACCCCATGGACTGGATAAGTGTGGAATCAGCTGTGAGGTGGGTGGGAGACCTGGGTTCTCTTCCTGGCTCTGGCCACTGCTCCCTACGTGTTCTGGGTTCTCTGCTCTGAGCGCCCTTCCCCCACACCCTCAACCAGGATCTGGGGTCCCCATTGAGCTGACTGTTCCTCACTTAACAGTCTACGGGCAGCGTGGAAGGAAAGGGACGTGGAGAGAGTTGGTGGTCAGCCCCCCGTGATGGTTTTGGCCTCTCGGGATAGGCAAGGGGGACTTGTCCTGTATTATGGCCAATGTCGCCCCCTAGTGGTTTGGTCATAGGTGAACATGGGCAGAGGTTGAACTCAGGGAGGCGGGGCTGGAAATTCCTGAGGACTGGAGTGGAGTTGCTCCAGTCAGCCTGGACTACGCCAACAGCGCCTGGCCCTGTTCAGTCCACAGGTGCTTCCTGAACTCCACTTGGCACGGGTCATGAGGGCACCCGGATGAAGTCCACGCTCCAGCCCCTGAAGACTCTCCAGAGAACAAAACTCTAGCTCAAGTCCTGACCCCTAAGGCCCCCCACTGCATGGCTCAGCGCCCAGGGCCGGCCTCTCCCAGAGGTGCAAGCACGTGGCAGACTTGCCTCACTCTGCCCCACCTCAGGGCCTTTGCACATGCTGTGTCCTCTGCCTTCCGCCTGGGGCGCCCTCTGCCACAGCCATCCTTTATGACGGATTCAATGTCACCTCATCTGAGAAGCACCGGCCTGTGCCCCTTTGTGTGTCGCACCCTATGAGGCCGAGCCATCACGACCTAGCCGTAGGGCTCCTCTTCCTCACTGGGTTGCAAGCCCTGGTAAGGCAAGGGACGTTGAACCCATCTCTGGGTACGGCAGACGCATTAGGCAATCGCAAAACTCAAAACTCGCTGATCCCGAGCAGACTCTGACTCACAGAGACCCTCTCAGACAGAGGAGCATGGCCCTTGTGGGTTTCTGAGACTGTAACTCTTTAAGGCACCCTATGCCACCAGGGTGCCTGGAAACAGGAGGAGATGGCCGAGGACCCAGGGGACACCGCTTCGTGGGATGAGCCAGGTCAGGACAAGTCTTGGCGCGTCACCGGCTTGTTCCTGGCGTGCCCTGTCACTCGCTAACTGGACTGTGGGTTTTTTGAGGGCAGGAGTTTGTCTTATTTGCAGTGAGTTAGGAGGGATCAGTGCCTGCATCCTCATTCTACTTTGGGCTCAGGGCCAAGCACCGGAGGAACAGCAGGAAGGAAAAAACAAAACAAAACAAGGACACTCCATACTCCATCCCCCGGGGCAGCTGCTGTCCCCACTGAGGCGGCCCGTCTCCACTGGCCCCAAGAACACGCCCTTGCACCTGTAACTGAGGGTCCGCTGAGCGACCGCATTTTCTAAATCGTTGTTAGGGACATAGGATTTTATGCTGTCTCTTGTAGTCAGCCTTCCTGTCCGGCTCTTTTTAATCCTAGAGTCTTTCCATGGAGGCTCATGGGTTTTCTAGATGTGTATTCAGATAGACATATGGTATAAGTGCTTGCCCTTGTTTCCCCTGGTCCGACTGGCAGGTGATCGCCGAAGGTGACAGTCTTCAGGATAGCTTACAAATCAATGTAAAGCAAACAACCCCCCTCACAACTGCACGGATAGACGACCTCGTGATAGGTGGAGAAGAGATGGAAGCTGCTGAGGAGCTTCTTTTACCTGGAATCTTAACCAACACTCACAGGAGTCGCAGTCAAGAAGTCAAATGACTCATTGCATCGATAAGCCTGTTGCAGAAGCCCTCTTTTTTTGTTTGTTGTTAAAAGATTGTTTTATTGGGGGCTCTTATAGCTCTTATAACAACCTGTACATCAACTGTATCAAAGCATAGTTGTACATATGCTGCCATCATTTTTTTTTGTTTTGTTTTTGTGGCATCCCTGCCTCTGGTGGTCGTGGGGCTACCCCGTGCCGCTCCTGAGAGCCGCTGCTGGATTTGAACCGCCAAGCCTGTGGACTGCAGTTCCGAACTCAACCACTTACACCACCGGGGCTCAGCCCTGCCATCATTCTTTTTTAAACATTTGCCCTCTATTGAGTCCTTGGTATCAGCTCCTCTTTTTTCCTCCTCCCTACCCGCTCCTACCCTGGCGACCCCTTGATAAATTATAAATTATTTTCATATCCTACACCGATCACTATCTCCCTTCCCCCATGGTTTCTGCTGTACACCCCCCTGGAGGGCAGTGTTGGTGGTAGTTATGTGTTGATCGGTTCTCCCTTCCTCCCCCCCTGCCCACCTCCCCCCTACCCTTCTGGTATCACTATTCCCATTGCTCTTCCTGGATTCCACGTGTTGTGAGCTCTTATTTCTTATCCGTACCTGTGTTCATGCTCCAGTCTAGCCTGAAGGGAAAGGAGTCAGGATTGGGGGTGGGGTGAGGAAGCTTCAAGGATTCAGAGGAATAGTGTGTGTTTCATCAGGGCTATACTGCACCCTTGCTGATTCGTCCTTTTCTTGTGACCTGTCTTCTGGGAGGCGATGTCCTATTGTCTGCATATGGGTTTGGGGTGCATAAGACCTCTTTGAAGTGTCACTTTGAGGACTAAGATGCTCCTGACCCCAGCCAGGGAATTTTCCATCTCCTCATAGGCACTGGACAGCTGGACGATGGCTCGGGGAGCGCGCAGAAGAAGGGATGCTCTTGCATTGAGGTGTTAGCCAGGATGCTGAAAATACGCGGGACTGCTGGAAGACCAAGCGCGCCTGTCTTGAAGGAAGTAACGCCAGAATGTGCCTGAGCGGTGAGGATGGAGAGGCGTCATCTCACTTATTTTGGACTTGATGTCAGGAGAGCCGAGTCCCTGGAGAAGGACATCATACTTGTTAAAGTAAAGGGGCATTGAGAACCAACGAGATAACTTGACACCTTGGCCGCCATAATGGGCTCAAATGTAACCGTTGTAAAGATGGCGTCCGGCCAGGCAGTGTTTCATTCTGTCGTGCAAAAGGTGGTTGTGAGTCAGAGTTGACACCACCACCACCAACAGTGCATTTTAGCTTGACCTTCCAAGACAATTTTATATACAATGTATACACTGGGCAGGCTAGAGAAACAAATTCATGGACACTCATACGTGTATAAGAAAGAGGTTTAAGGGCTGAGTTCCAGTGGCGTAGTGGTTGTGCGCAGGACTGCGGCCCACTGGGATGGAGGTTCAATTCCAGCTCCACAGAAGCAAAGGCTGGGCCTCCTACCCCCACCACCAGAGGGCAGTGATGCCTAAAAAAACTAAAAAAAAAGAGAAAGGTTTGTGAAAAAAAAGAAAGGTTTATGCAAAGAGAAATTGTAGACTAAGATGCCAGCCCAGTTCAGATCAAGTCCGTAAGCCCAATATTAGCCCATGTGTCCAATACTAATCTAGAAAGTCCTCTTCAGACTCATGAAACACATCCATTGATGCCAAATGCAGGAAGATCACAGGCCAGTGGGTGGGAAGTCTTGTGGATCCAGTGGCGGTGGAAACATCTCAGCACTGGCAGGGGTCCCCGTGTGGATCCCCCCAAGCTGAGGACACTAGCCTAGCTCCATGTGTCTTGTCAGCTGCAATGTCTCCCAGGGAGTGAGCTGAGAGAGTGTGTGTCTCCTGCCTCGGGGGAGGAAGACAGGAGTTCCCAGAATCCTCAGGAGAAGGCCATGCCCACACCGAGGCCTCATTGGCTATAACCTGATTGACAGGCTAGACTCCACCCCTTCACTCTCCATGTCTCAGCTGACACCAGATTATGTAACTACCACATAGACCGATGGTGGTATCAAACATTAACCTGACTCAGAATGACTTCTGGTGTCCATTCCACTCTATAGCTTAGTTTGAGCCCATTCCTTCTCTTAGAATGATGTTTAAATATCTGGATCCTTATTTAAATACCAGAATCCTTGGCTGTTTGGCGATTATGAGCCGGACTGCTGGTTTCAAGGTCAGCGGTTTGAAACCACCCGCTTTGCCTGGGGAGAAGAAGGGGACATTCTACTCCAGGGAGGGACAGTTTCCAAAACTCCCAGGGACGCTTGTGCCCTGTCCGACAGGGTCACCGTGAGTTGGCATCCCCTTGATGGCAGCGGGTTTGGAAGCGGAGGCCGGAGGAGGCAAGGCTCCCCCCTGGACAGGCACGATGAGAAGGCCAGGCCAGCCGGTCCGGCGTCGGACACTCCCGGCCACGGCCGCCAGGTGGGGCAGGTGCGCGCCCAGGGTCCGGTGGTCGGAGGTGGCCGGCGCTGCCTGTCGCGCGCGTCCCTCCCAGCCCAGCGCGGTCCCGCCCGCCGGGAGGCGGGTTGGGTTGGGGCGCTCGTGGCCGCGCCTCCGAGCCCGACAGACACACAGACAGACAGACCGACGGCGGCGGGCAGAGGAGGCGGGCATGGCGGCGGCCGCGCTCCTGCTCAGCCTGGCGCTGCTGGCCCCGCGCTCCGCGGGCGCGGGCATGGACGCGTGCTACGACGGCGCGGGCCGGCCGCAGCGCTGCCTGCCCGTGTTCGAGAACGTGGCGTTCGGCCGCAGCGCCCAGGCCTCGCACACGTGCGGCCACCCGCCCGAGGACTTCTGTCCCCACGTGGGCGCGCCGGGCGGGGCGGCCCAGTGCCAGCGCTGCGACGCCGGCGACCCTGCCCGCCACCACAACGCCTCCTACCTCACCGACTTCCACAGCCAGGAGGAGAGCACCTGGTGGCAGAGCCCGTCCATGGCCTTCGGCGTGCAGTACCCCGCCTCGGTCAACATCACCCTCCGGCTGGGTAAGCAGCGGCGGGTGGGCCATGCCCTCACACCACCGGTCTCGGGCAGGCAGCCCAGCGGGGGATGGTTGGGGGGATGGATGCCAGGGGGTTGAGCATGTGCCCCCAGGAGAGACGGGCGGGGTCGCTGAAGCCAGTGGTCCTTTGCGGAGAGCTGGGTCTGAGCGCAAGCTTTCCCGTCTGGACCTCCGGAGAGCAGTGGATGGGGAAAGGTGATGGGGGAACTGCAGAGCAGAGGCTGTGCTTCTGATCAAAGACCGTCCAGTTTTCTCCATGCCTCCCTCCACCCAACTCCACACCAAGGGGCAAACACACGCAAAATAAATCCCCAACCCTTGCTGATGAGAGATTCAACCCATAGCCGCTCCACAGAATGGGGCGCAGCAGCAGGGGGCCCAGCAGGGTTTCCCAGGCAAGAATCTGGCCAGAAGCAGACTACCCCTACTCTCCTTCCTTCTGCGTCCTTCTGCTAAGGACCCCAAACGGGGCCCACTGCCGTGGTGTCCATAGGGCTCATTCAGAACCCTTGGTGCTGTGGAACTGCCTCCCACTCCCCGGGAGCTACAGCAGCACTGCCCCCTGGAGAGTCCAAGGCCGGCATCCGGCCGCCGACCCCATGAATTCCAACAGCCCACCTTTCAGTTGGCAGCTGGGAGCCGTTGGGAAGGTGCCAGTGCCCCTGGCCGTGAGTTGATTCTGACTGACAGCAGCCCTATCTAGGGGGTCTGAGGCTGTGGATTTCTAAGGGAGCAGAGAGTGCCCGCTTTCCTCTTGGGGAGGAACTGGTTGGTTTGAACTGCCAACCTGGTGGTCATCAGCCCACCACTTACCTGACAGCGCCACCACGGCCAGCAAGCTGACACTGGTTGACTGCAGCCCTTCGTGTGCTCCAGAAGCCTCCAGAATCCAAACGCCTGCCCCATGGAGTCCAGGTGGACTCCAGGGCAGAAGTGTCCTGTGAATTCCCCCCGGCTTTACGGGAGCAGAAAGCCCTGTCTTTCTCCCTCTGCTTAACTAGCCTTGCAGTTAACAGCCCAATATGGAACCACTCCACCACGGCAGTCGCTCCATAGAGGTTTCACAACTGCCATCTTTCCATTGTAGACTGCCAGGCCTCTCGCGTGAGGACCTGGAGGGAATTTGAATCATAACTTTTTAGCTTGTAGCTCAGCGGTTCTCAACCTGTGGGTGGCTATCCCTTGGGAGGTCCAAGGATCCTTTCACTGGGGTCGCCCGATTCAAAACAGTAGCAACATGACAGTGATGAAGTAACAACAGAAATAATTTTATGGTTGGGTGGGGGGGGGGGGGTCACCACGACATGAGGAACTGTATGAAAGGGCCGCAGCATCAGGAAGATTGAGAAGCTGAAAACGTACTCCTTAGTTCCCAGGGGTCAGACTCCAGGAGCCTGCCCTCAGCCTTCACTCTCCCGCCACCCCTCGTTTCGAGGTCCTGGAATGCCCGCCCCCCTGGCTCATCCCAGTACTGCCTGCGTCCCCCCTTGGGTCCCTGCACCCTCTGAGCATCTGAACTGCTGCCATTCCTGCAGCTCTTCCAGGGAGGAAGTGTTTCCATAAGTCTGCATTCCTTTAGCTGAAATGTCAGAGTCCCCCAAAGCTTTGAAAGCCAAAAGTATTTGTTTTCTTTTAATATTTATTGTTTTCTATAACTCATTTTGATTGCTAAAGCTGACCAGAGGCTATTTATAGTCTCCTTAGTATGAATATTCATACAAATGGCTATGGAAATCCTATTTGTGTCTAGCCTGCAGCCCCATACCCGACCGGGGGTGTTAGCACGATGCATGGTAAATCCGAGACCTTGTCCAAAACGCAGACCGAAACACATTAGGCCCCGAGGAGTCTAGAGAAAGGTTTAGGGAAAGGCACCCCCATTTTTTTTGGAGCAGAAAATGAAGGCTCAGAGAGGTTAAGTATTTAACTCAGGGACACACCGTGGCTGCATGAGGATAGACACAGGCCTGTCGACATGCTCCTCAAGTGAACTCTCCCACCCATTAGCGAAGTTGGCTCTTGCTGGCGCTAGGTGACCGTGCCCTGGGGAGGACAGGAGATGAGATTGGAGGGAGGAGCAGGAGCCATTTCTTTAGAGCAGCCAGGTGTGGCTGGGAGCCAGGTGTGGCCAGGTGGCTGCGGCTGTCCCAAGAAGCTCACTGACTAGGGTGTCTTCGCCTTCTTTTGCAGAGGCTCCCCACAGGAGGTGGGATGATGGGGTGAGGCAGGGTCTCTACCCGGGGTTGGGGTGAGAGGAAGGCTGTGGAGGAAAGAGGCTAAAGGGGTTGCTGGCTGACTGGAGTTGGCAGGACCCCAAGGACACAGGGGAAGGAATCCGGGATGGGTGGGTGCCTGGAGGGAGACGCAGTGTTCCATGAGGCTGTGGGGGTGGGGGTGTTAGCTGAACACTAGCAAAGTAGGGGAGGGGGGCTGAGCCCCGGTGGCGTAGTGGTTGTGCGCGGGACTGCGGCCCACGGGGACGGAGGTTCAATTCCAGCAGTGGGGCTGGGCCTCCTACTCCCACGGCCGGAGAGCAGTGATGCCCCCCCCCCTAAAATAAAAGCAAAGTAGGGGAGGGAGCGGGGTGGGAGGTATCCAATATTCAATATCTGGGGGCAGTGTCCAGTTGGCAGCCTGGGGGATACAGGGCTGCCACAGGAACAGTTGGTGTTTCAAATCCACCAGCATCTCTACAGGCGAAAGAGAGGGCAGGCTGCTCCCCAGACGACAGGCTCGGAAACCCCCTGGGCAGCTTTGCCCTTCCCTGTACTACGGTTGCTGTGGGCGCCGATGGACTCCACAGCAGTGGGGGACCAGCGCCTGGGTGGGTGGATCCTCTGCTTTCGTTAGGGACCTCCTTGAACTCTGCCTAGGCCCCTGGGAAGCAGCAAACAAGTTGAGCTTGAGAAAGGCCACACACAATCAGGGGGAGTCCAGTCTATCATGCCCTGGAGTCCTGCCGAAATAGTGGTACTAGCTGCTCTGCTTACCACAAGATCATCAGTTTGAAAGCACCAGCTCCTCTAAGGGAGAAAGATGCAACTCCCCTAAAGAGGAGGGGCAGTTCGACGCTGTCCTGCAGGGTCCCTATGAACCGGCATCAACGCAAAGGCAGGGTGTCTGCTTTATCTTCTCGTGAGGTGGGTCCTTCCCATTAATGTGGCCCAGTTTCAGGCGCCTGGGAGGCACTTGGGGAGCGTGCGTACAAAGACTGCACGAATGACATTGGCACTGGAGGAATGGAGGAATCACCTCCTCTGTCCTCTGCTCCCAGACTCAGCTCAGAGTTCTGTTTCGCTTGCTCTGGCAGATGGGCTAGGAAGCCTTGTTCGCACGGTGGTTACGTGTTGGGCTGCTATCCACAAAGTCGGCAGTTCGAAGGCACCAGTCCCTCTGCAGGAGAAAGACGAGGCTTCCGACTTCTGCAAGGAGTTACAGTCTTGGAAACCCGCAGGGGCACTTCTGTCCTGTCCTTCTACGGTCAATATGAGTCAGAATCCAAATGGTGACCGAGAGTGTGGTTTGGTGTGGTTTGAGAGATGGACGAGGGTGCAAATCACACAGCCAGGGCCCTGGACTCGGAGCCAGCTCAGCCATCCCCAGGCACGAGGCCCTGCCCCTGGGCACCTCCTTAAACTTAGGAGAAGCATGGATGCCACCCAGGATGGCTTCTGTGAGCTTGCCTTATCTGTCTGGACAGTGTCAGCCCAAGTGTGCCTTTGCTGAGAGCAGCTCTAAGCTGAGGCTCCTTTGCCTGGATTGGAAAACGCTGAGCCTGGTCAATGCCGACCTCGGACCCCAATGACGCATGAGGGGCGCTGGGGTCCCACAGCAGCCCCTGATTCAGTCCATTTGTGATTCTGCATGACTTTTGTGGTTGGCTCCAAGCTGAGTCGGGGCTTGCATAATATTGTGGTTAGGAAAGGTCTGGGGATGTCAGAATGTCCCCCCTCCACACACACCCATGGAAGCCTTCGCCCCTCCGTCCTTGAATCACCTCTGCCGGCTCTGTCTTCCATTCACCCCCACCCCCCACCCCGGAGGGGGCCTGTGGCGGATAGGGGAGGGAGAGGCCACCGGTCAGCCTGTGATGGAGGTCACCGCTTTCCCAGCCCCCCGCAAGTTCCCAGACATCTGTTCCAAATCCTCAGCCCCAGTCACTAAGCTGAGCCTTCCTGTCTGGGATGAAAGGAGGCAGTGGGGGTCCAACTGCTCCCAGCTCCCCCAAGGACCAGGGGGAAGCAAGCTGGGCTGAAGCCAAGTGGCCAGCAGAGTGGAGAGGGAGTGGGGAGATGGTCACTGGGGCAACAGACCTTTCTGGGGGCCACGCACCACATACCAGGAACTCCACGGCCCAGTACCCCACCCCAGCGTGGCCCATTCTTCTATGGATGAGGAAACTGAGGCTTGGAGAATGCCCACAGTTGCCGAAAGTCACAGGGCCAATAAATAAGAGAGACAGCCTTTGTGCCCTACCCGGTCTGGGCTTGAGCCCCCAGCCCGGACCATGCTTCTCTTGGGCATGATGCCCATTCATTGTGACCCAGCCTCGGTCCTGGGAAGAGCCAAGTCCAAGCCCAGGCCGTGGCTTTTAGACAAAGGTGGGCGTATACCTCCTTCCAGTCTACATGCTTGGATTCCTGAGAATCTATGAGAGTAGTTCTGAGCCTCTGAGTCCAGGGGGAGCTGGGAGGAGGGAGTGAGGAAGGACCCAGTCTCCAACCTCCCGTGTGGAAGGTTGGTTTCTTTGCTGCCTCCTTCCTCTGTATTACCAAGCCTGGACTGGCTGACGGAGGGGACATGGCTGTGAGCAAGACCCCCGCCCCCAGCCCTCGTCCTGCTGGACTCACGGTCCCCTCGGAAATGGAAATGGGTCCAACCCGGGAATTCCCTGGGTGAGGACCGATTCTTGCAGGGGGCAGGGGAGCCTCCTCTGGGGGTCAGGCTTCGCTGAGACCTGAAATGTGGCTGGAGTGGGCAGAAGAGGGGAGGGCATTCCAAGCTGAGGGGACAGACGTGGGAGGCAGCAGGCAGGTCAGGGTTCTCGGACGCTCCCGCCCAGGCCCCGGAGGGCTGTACATGGGTGTTGCACCGTGGGGCCTGGCCAGCCACAAGCGAGGTGGGTGTTGACTGCCAAGAGGACCTGCTGCCCCAAGGCCTCCCGAAGCCAGCCGGGCCACCAGAGTTTTGGCTCCACGGTGTCGTCCGTCCTGCGGTGTGGGAGGCTGTGTTTCCCTTGGCTAGGGCCAAGGCCGCCTTCCTTCTCCCTGGGGGTTCTGACTGGAACATAGGGCCCCAGGGTTGAGGGTTCACAGGATCAACCTTGGTTAGCTTCCACCCACAGAAGTGGCCCCCACAGAAGAGGCCCCCAACCTCTTGGGCCCCGCTGAACTTGGCTGCCTGGTCCCTGCCTGGGCTGCTGGCAATTAGCGCAGGAGTCCAAAGCTGGGGAGAGGGGCAGCCTGAGGGGGTGGCACTGCCCGGGCCTCCTCCACTCCACCCACTGCTCTGCTGTCCTGCAGCCTTGGGGGCCCGCCCTCGGGCCCGCCCTCCCCTGCCTCCTTAGACCTCTGTCTGCTTCAGCCCAGGAGAACTTCCAGCCTTCGTGCTCCAAGATCCAGCTGGGCACCCACTGCCCTGGCCCTGTACAAGCCCTGGGAGGCAGCAGAGGGTGGGGTCCCATGGGCCCCACACCGGGCAGCCCCAGCCTGCCCCACACTGCCAGAATAGGGCCCAGGCCCTGCCCAAACATGCTTGTAGTCCTCTACCCTCCCCCGTTGCAGTCTAGGGGTCACTCTGTGTTGAGGTCTTGGTTTTGTTTGTCTGTCAGGAACACCAAGCCACCAGACAAAGAGCCTGTTTTCACAGCTGAAC
>PVJH01037454.1:0-17913 GCA_004026705.1 Nesogale talazaci | reverse complement strand
GCTTTCTCAATGTTCCATTTCTCTTTTATAGAAACCTTTCCCTTATATCCATATGCATGTTTATGAATGTGTTTATCTACTCGTCTAACACACACACTAAGATTTGCTGAGGGGGTACCTGGGAGTCTACTGGGGTCTAATCGGGTGACACGCTGGGGGCCATGCCCAGAGGCTGCATCATGGATGTCACTGTGGGGCTGTGAGAAGTGGTGCTGAGGGCCCGCATGGGGCCACACTGGGCACACAAGAATTCTCACCTGGTGCACCTCAGAGCTGGTGCCCCCCCCACCCCACTTTCTTCAGGCCTCTCTCCAGGGCAGCTTGTCCAGGAGCCAGAGGAAACAGAAGGAAGTGGGCATCGGCGCTCCCACGGAGACAAGGAGCCTGGTCACTTCCGCTGCCAGTGGACATTCTCACCTCAGGGCCGGCCCTACCCCAGCTGGTGAGCAAGCAAGGTCCCGTGGGAGGGCCAAATCTTTATTCTGGGTGTTGCCACCGGGGGTGTGGAGCACAGGTCGGGGTCTTTGTCTCGAGACCCTACTCAGTGAGTTCAGAGGCTCAGAGTGGCAGTTACAGAGTCTGGTGTCAACTGGTGGAGGGGCAGAGTCCAGCCTGTCAACCAGGTCGCAGCTGGATGACCTCATTTGGACCCACCCCCTGGAGGCCAGGTACACACAGAGTCTCTGCTCCATCTTCCTCCTGAGGATACACATGGGGCCACTCGAGCCCTGGAGCTGGAGGAGACTCATGGAGACCCACGCCAGCGCTGGGTGATGCTTCCATCACCACTGGGTCCACAAGACTCCCCACCGATTGGCCTGTGATCTCCCTGCATTCGGCATCATTGTGGGTGTGTTGCGTGCGTGAAGAGGACGTTATAGATTGATATCGGACAGATGGGCTAATATCAGACTTATGGACTTGATCCTGGACTGGGCTGGGAGGTTTTCTTAACACATTAAAGACTGGATATCTTTTTACCAACTTACTAAAGTGTTTTGGCTATTAATTTTTTTGGCATTAAACCATAAATGGATGTTTTTTTGCATTAAACCATAAACAGGGGTAAACTGGGATCCGTCGGCGATGTGCTGATACAGAATGACTCCATATAAAGCTCTTTCTTTTACCCACAGCAGTGTCTATGAATGCTTCTCCAGTCCGACCAGAGAAAACACCTCTCCCCCCCCCTCTTTGGCTCCTACATTGATTTCCAGGTGTGGCCTGGCCTGGCGTGGGAGGCGCTGGGAGCCAGATGGGCGGCTGTCTGGTGTACAAGTACCGCCAGGTGATGGTTCTCTGAACCTGCCTGAGGCGGAGAGAACAGAGAAGGGGTGGAGGTGCTGGGGGCTGCTCAGGAGTAGGTTTGGGGGGTTCTGTACTGGCCCGTGGGCCCCTGCTGGGTCAGCAGGCTCACCCCATAGGGTCCCATTGTCCATCAGAGCCTCAATCTCAGACCGTTGGAAGGCTGGACTAGAGTTAAAGAACCATGAACAAATACACGGCGGGCCCGGGATGAGTCGGCTGCTAAGCAGGACCGGCAGCAGCGGCAGAAAACGCCCGGCGGCCCAGATA
The DNA here is from genome assembly GCA_004026705.1 of Nesogale talazaci. NCBI lineage: Eukaryota > Metazoa > Chordata > Mammalia > Afrosoricida > Tenrecidae > Nesogale > Nesogale talazaci. The sequence goes on along the minus strand of PVJH01037454.1, from coordinate 16,338 downwards.
AATGTCCTCAGCGGGCCGCATGTGGCCCACGGGCCGTAGTTTGAGGACCCCTGCTGTAGAGGGTGACCGCTTTGGAAACCCTGTGTAGGGGGGAATGAGTCTGAATCTGCTTTGGGTTTGGGGGGGTCTTGGCAGCGAGGGGCCAGGGATGCACCCTGTTGGTGCCACATTGAAGCTTGGCAGTTCTTGCCTGCCCGGTGGGCCTAGGACAGACAGGCCTGTCACCAGGGTGGTCCTCACAGGGCACCCCATGGGCAGTCCAACTCTGTCCCCATTAGACAGGGCTCGGGTTTGACTTGCATTTAACAGCTCCTGGCCAAGCCTGCGAGGGAGGGATCTGAGGCCCTGTCGACTAAATGGGGAAATTGGGACCTGCCCAGGGACACAGAGGAGACCCCGCACCCATGTCCCTTAGTCTGCATTGCAGTGCCCATACCTCAGGCCTGTCTCAGGACAGCCCAGCCATCCTGAGACACTGTCCGTTGCCCTGGACACACACACACCTTTGGGGGCCGCCCTGTGAGAGGGTGCAGTGAGGAGAGGCTGCGGCAGAGTCAATGGGGGGACCTGGTAGCCAGATGGCCAGGAGTCATGGACACTGTCCGGTCCCCAGGCAGTGCGCTTTGTGCCCAAAGCACAGCCTGTGGCACTGACCCTCAGGAAGGTTGGACGTGCCCCCTCTTGTGCCAGGACCCCACTGGGTTCCCTCAGGGACAACAAGCTTCTGAGGGGCTTCTAGGGGGCAGAAGCCACTGGCTCCTCACAGCACCTCCCGGAGGGCCATCCTCCCTGGCCTGCACCCTGAAGTCCTCTGCACCCCTCCTCCCAGGCCAGGTGCTCCCAGAGACCTGGGAGTGGCCAGTCTGGCTCCACGTGGCTCCTGGACACTGCCACTGGGCAGGGCAGGGGACTCTCTTGGTGCCAGGGGGAGGCCAGAGCCAGGAGCTGGGCCCATCATGCTGGGGGGGGGGGGGGCGGCAGGCGGTGGGGGCGGCCTCCCCAGCTCAGAGACGCTATGGTCCCCCGCCCCTCGCCCCAAAACCCAACCCAGTGGTAACCAGCAGGCTCCCGGAGCCCCAGGGCCGCCCCAAACCCGCGAGCGCGATGGGCAGCCTCCCGGGCCGGTGCCCAGCCCATCGCTAGGAATATGGAGCTATGACATCGCCGGCCGGGAGTGACGTCATCCGGAGGTTGCCTGGCAACCGGCGTGTTTGGGAGGCCCCGGTCTGGTCTGAGCTTGGCAGGGCCGGGACAGGCCCGGGTGACTCAGGGCGGGTTTGTGCGAAGTGCGCTCGCTCGCTCTCCGCGCGCGCTCGCTGGGGGAGCACAAAGATCTAATTCAAGCACCGCGCTGGCTTGATGGGCCCGTCGCCATGGTAACGCGTGGCAATTAGCCGCGGTGCTGCGGGGCGGGCGCCTCCCCAATCCGCGCGGATCGGATCGTCGCGCATCGCGGCGCCGTAATGACCCGCGGCCGCGCACAAATTGAACTAAATGGCCAATTGAAGTAAAGTGAATGGCTTTTTATTCCAGTCCCTAAATAATGCGTCTGCTCCGCGGCGCGGCTCCAGGTACATAAACCCCGAGGTGGGCGGGGCGTCCTGCAGGCCTGTGGTCAGGTCACCTGGGGGGACCGCTGCAGGGCCGGATGGGCCGCCTTACCACCGCCCCGGCCACCCCTGCGGGCCGAGACCCCACCCGGGCCAGCAGCACCCGGGACCCCCTGGCCCAGCGCGGGCCTTTCTGAAACCGCTCACCGCCCCCCCCCCCACGCCGCCTTAGAACACCCCCACCCCCGGGGAAGACATCTCGGAACTTTCCAGAGAGATGACAGAGGGCAAAAGGCAAGGGCCTTCCTCCTGGGATGTCTTCTTGCTCCCGGGGTAGGTGGGGCTGAACCAAATTGCTGGTTTCCTGTCACAGGATGTGAGGGGGGGGGCAGGGGGGGCCAAAGGTCACGCCTGCCAGCACGGGTTTCTAAAATTCCACAAACTCAGAAGATCCTCCCGGCAGGAAGTGGCCCTGGACCTTCCACGGGGCTGTTTGACAGGGCACATTCCAAGGCGGCCAGCCCTGTCCAGAGGGGACGCCCCGTGTCCCCCAGAGAGCCAGCCTATTCTGGGCCTTTCCCTGACGGAAGCCCTGTGGGTCACTGGCAGGAGCTGGGGGGCTTGGCAGGAACACAGGGCGGGGGGGGGGGGGGAGGGGGGGGAAGCACCCCAGCCTGGGCCACAGAGCCATCAGGAAGAAGGCGGTCATCATCTGGGCTGGCTGTCCCGTGGGACACGGTGCCCACGAAGGGCGGGGCTCCCAGGAAGCATCCAGGGGGGCCGGGCTGGTCTGGGACTTCTCTGTGGAAGCTGGCACAGGGAGCCGTGTTGAGGATGAGGTGGGAAAAGCAGGGCACTCTCAGCTCCCCACATGACGCCACCCCAGGTCAGGCGGTCACCACCATGCCAGCCAGCAAACCCACCAGACAGAGGAGAGGCCGTGTCCTGGCTCCCATCACTCTGTGCAGCTCCCCTCTTCTCACAGAGGGCAGTGGGGACACACTGGACTGGACTGGACTGGGGGTGGAGTGGGGGTGGGTTTAGATTGGGAGTGTTTGGGGTTGGGTGGGGTTTAGGAGTTGGGGTGGGAGCTGGGATTGGGCTTGGAGTTGGGCCAGGTTGGGGTTAGGGTTGGGGTTTGGGGTTAAAGTGTGGGGTTGGGGTTTGGGGTTGAGGTTGGATTTGAGTCCACCTGATCTGGCCTGGGCTCGAGAAGTGGACCCAGACAGAGGACAAGGTGTGCCTTTGGAAACAAAGGGGACTTCTGTCCCTTCTCTCCCCACGGAGGAGGGACCCCCGGGCCTCTCTCCTACAGCACTGCTGGTGGCTTCCAACCCCTGACTTTTTAGGTTTGTCAATTAAGAGTCAGGACAAAACCCACAGCCACAGAGTGGGTGCAGGGTTCCCAAGGTTGTCGGTCTTTCTGGTCTTTCAGAGGAGCTGGTGGATTTGGACCTGACCGTGAGCAGCGGGCGCCTCACACCCAGCACCACCAAAGCAACTTCGTTGAGTACAAACCATGGCATGACCCAATGCAGGACCCTGCTGCGGTGATGCCACCTTGGTCCTTACCCACTGCTGTTGAGCCCAGGCCGACTCACCGGACCCTACAGGACAGCTAGACAGTCCCTCTGGTCTCCAGGCCAGAATTCTTCTGAAAGTCCTTCTTCCAGAGCAGCTGGTGGTTTCAAACCCCTGGTCTGAGGGTGGCAGCCCGGTGGGTAACCACCACACCACGTGGGCTCCATACCCCAGTGCAGGTGGGGGCAGAGACAGAGACAAGGTGAGAGATACAGGTGGCTGAGGTGGGGCTGGACAGAGACAAGACGCAGTGCTCCAGTCAGCCGAGAGCCTGGCCTGCTGTGGGTCGCAGAGCTGCAGTGCTGCCTAGATCCTGGCACCTAAAGGGGTCACAGACCATCCCAGGCCAGGCTGGTCCCGGGGTGGGGAAGGGTCCTGAGAAAGTCCGGCCACACAGAGGAGGCAGCGTGGAGAAGCCACAGCCAGTTGTGGGGAGGGGGGTTTGTTGGTCAGGGGGAATAACTGGAAGACTGAGAACTCAGGTGACACCCAGAGTCAGTGGTCGGGGAGCGCATGAAAAACAAAAGGCCAAGTGACACCGAACAGGAAACCCTTTCCCCCACATGGGCCTGCAGAGGAATCTTGTGCAGGACACCAGGAAACCGCGCTGTCCTGCTGTGGTCCACTGAAACCCTCGCCCCACGGGACAGCGAGCGTGTTGGCTGTGGGCCCCAGTGAGATGCAGTCCTTGGTGACCCTGTCTTGCCCCGGCTGTCATGATGCTGTCTGTGAGTCCAGGGGTGCGTCCGGGACCCCTGACCTTGAGCTGCAATCCATACTGAAGACCCAGTCTCTGACCCCGTGTCAGCAGGCAGGCAGGCCGTGTCCTCACCTGCTGCCGGCAGGTGTCAGTCTTCCTGGGGTCCCGATGGGTGCTGTCCCGCGGCTGACCTGCCCGCTTGTCCCTGCGTACTCCTGTGCTGATTCAAACAGCGCAGGGACCCTCATTCTGTTCAAGCGACTGCCTCTGGATCCGTGTCAGGTCCGTGGGGGGTAACGGCCTGTCCTGGGACTCCCACTCTTCCCGAGCCTAACCAGAGTTAGCCGTGCTCCCCACAACCCAAGGCCTGGCCTCGTCAAGAAGCCACCCATGGGGGCTGAGCCCCGGTGGTTGTGCGTGGGACTGTGGCCCACTGGGTTGGAGGTTCAAATCCAGCAGCTTGACTGGGCCTCCTACTCCCACCACGAGGGCAGTGATGCCCCCCCCCAAAAAAAAGCCACACATGAACAACCTTCTGCACCTGCCTCCCTCTCCCGCATGCGTCCCTAGCTCCAGCCTGAATTCCGGGCAGCTCCACGGCAATGCAACATGATGATCAGCAACATGGTCTTATACCAAACTAGCCACACTAGACTCCAGTGTCCACCCCCAGCAGCCCCAGCAGGTTGCATTGCTGCAGCCACTCAAAACCAGCAGGCAGCTTCCAGGACACCAACCTCCCACCCACCCACCCACCCACCCACCACTCTTGGCCTTTAATAGTTGGTGGGCCAAGTGGTTCCCCTCAGCAGCCCCAGGAAGCTCGGGGAGGTGTCTATAAGAAGTGGAGGGGGGGGGTGCAGGTCAGGGGTCAATCAGGGGTCACCCTCCCTGCACTTGAACCTGAGTTTATCCCCCAGGAGCTCCTTCTCTAGTCAGCGGTGACCTCCCCTGGGTGACCTTCCCTGCAGTGACCTCCCCCTGCAGTGACCGTCCCTGCAGGGCCCCACATCCACCACCCAGGTCTCTCACTAGAATTAAACAGGGCACCTGACCTTGTGCCCTTAGTCCCTAAGGAAGGCCCTGGGGGTCTTGCTGGCCAACAAGCTCAGGACAGGTGGCCTGTGGGCCCCAATGTGAGCAACCGGAGAACCAAAGTGAGGCCTCTCTGGTCCTTGTGCTCCCTGAGGGGGCTGGACCAGGCCCCCAGGACCCAGCTCACCGGCCTCCTGTTTTATGGGACTCTGTGGGTTTGGTCATGCCAGCCCACACGGGGACACAGGAGCAGCGGGGAAGGGAGGGGCACTGGGGTTTGGGGGCTACCAAGGAGGATCCCCAGGAGCAGGGGCTCAGGGACAGTGGCAGCAAAGGGGAGCAGGGGGGTGTGGACACTGGCTCGGGGACACCCTGACCGTCCAGGCTGAGCTGCCCCTGCCGCCTCCCTTTAAGCGAGGTGGATGGAGTCACGGGGCCGTGGGGGGAGGGGGGAGTATCCACCTGGCAGGGAGTTGGAGGAGGAGCCTGAAATGGGTCCACCCTGGCAGCTGCCACCACCCCTAAGCCAGAGAAAGAGACAATCCGTTTGTCCTTCCACACATGCAGTCCTGCTGTGGAGGGGAGGTCCGGGCTCTTCAATGCTCTGTACTCCCTCCCCTACCCCCCTCTTCTCTGGGATCTCTGTCTCCCCACCCCCATCTTCATGTCTCTCCCCTCTCTCACCATCCTGTCTCCCCACCGCACTCACTCTGTCTCCCCACACCCAGCGGCTATCTCTCTCCTCCGAGTGGTCTCTCTCTGCATTCCTACTCCTCTCTCTCCCTCTCCGTTTTCCTTCCTCCCTCCAACTCTCTCTCTCCTCTCCCTGTCTCCGCAGTCCCCTCCCCTCTTTCTCCCTGTCCCTGACACAGCAGTTTGGTCTGAGAAAGCACCCTGTTTTCGGTGTCCCAGAAATTGATGCTTGTGTTCATCCATCTTGCAGTGCTGTGGACCGGAGGGAGGGGCCTGCACCCGATCTCCTCCCTGATGGGAGGCTCCCCAGTGGGAGGCCTCCGGGGGGCAGAAAGCCCAGCACCGGGCTCGTCCCTCCCTGCCCAGTCTGGGCACTGGGCACACTGCCTTCGCTCAGGATGATCAGTCCGACTACCGCAGGGCTTTGGGAAGCATCACCCCCCCCCCATGGGAACAACGCAGACCAGCGAGAATGCCCCCACCCCTCAGCAGGGAGAAGGAGCCCAGGCATCCGGCTGGGAGCCTCTGGGGGCCTGGCGACATCAACACAGGCAGAATTCTGTGTCACTCCACCTCCTGGGGGGGGGGCACAGAAAGGGGCCCCCAGACCCACACAGACCTCTCATTTGCTCCGAGACTTCAAGTAATGTGTCCCCAGCCTTGGGCCTCAGCTCCCCTCCTGTAAATGGACCAGAAGAGATGCCCAGCGCTGAGCAGGGTGCTGGGAAGTCTGGACCGAGTGTGACCGGCAGCCCTCGGGATGCAGGGAGCCCCTGGCCTGGGCGCTCTGAGAAGGGGTGTCCAAGTTCTGCCCAAGGACCACGTCCACATCAGCTCTCTGGAGACCCCTCCCTGGAGCCAGAGACTGCTGTAGGGGAGTGGATGTTGAAAGATGGCCCAAAGCTTGAACCCCGTGCCAGTTGGGCAGCTGATGCCCCATTTCCAGGCGCACACACACATGGACACAGGCGTACACACACAGGCGCATGCACACACAGGCATACACATACAGATACGCATGCACATAAGTACACATACATGCACATACACAGACGCACATAGGCACACACATACATACAAGCATGCTCTGATGTCTCCGATACAAAGTTTCGGTCCATGACACAGCGCGTGTGCTGCCTGCAGGGGCACGTACGTCCCAGCACGCCAGCTCTTCCCAGAAGGGGGGGAACCGGCAGGAGCTCAGAGTCCAATCCCAGTGGGCGGCTGGCCACAGAGATACCAAGCTCCACAGGCCACGTGCCGCCCAAGAGAGGAAGGTGCACTCCATTCCTGCTCGAACATGGGAGTCAAGCCCACAGCCCAGACCCCATGTGGGCGAGCGTATTCGCAGCATCAAGCTTCAGCCCACGTGGCCTGTGGCTGGAGTGGCTGCTGTGCACTCTGCTGACACAAGGTGACCGAGGGACAGCGGAGGGGAACGCCACCCTCCTCCAGCTGCTCAGATGTTCCTCAGGGTGGCCGCCCTCTCCAGGAGCCTCCAAGAGACGTCTGTCCGTCCTTCCACTCGGCCGCCGTGGAAGTCCCGCTCATCTTCTCCAGCACCAGTGTTCACCGGCCTTCTGATGCCGCCCCTCTCTACCCACAGCACGTGGACCTCGGTCGGCGTGGGCAAGTTCATCTCAACCCTGGAGGCAGCAGCCCGCATTCCAACAGCGTGAAGAGGCCCTATGTTTCAGGGCAGTTGGACCGTCTTCCCGCAGCACCTCTGGTCCCTGCTCACCTGCCGCCTCCCGAGACGGGCGGACGGGGCTGGCTCTCTCCGGGCAGCGACTCTGTGGAGTCTCTCCGTCTTGTCTGCTCCCTGCGTCCTGCGACGTCCTGCCCCTGGAAGATTTCGATGTGCAACTGGGAGCTTGAATTTCTCTCGAGTCCCTTGCGTTTCAGACGCCCAGTGGGGCCTGTGCACTTCGCTTCGCTACTTGACTCCATCTTCTTCAGCTGCCCTTGGGAACATTGTGTCCAGTGCTCGGGCCCCCTCCTTGGCTGCTCTGCCATGAAGAGCGGGCTCAGGGTCGCCGCTGACCTCCGTGCCGGTCTTTCCTTCTTCCTGTCTTTGTCACGACCTTCTGTCGTCTTCACGAAGGGCGGCCTCCCACAGCCAGCGTGTGTCTGCGTCAGCGCTCAGTGCAGCAAATCTGCCCTTGGGCTGTTCTCCTGACGGGGGTGGGGCAGACCCAAGGTCGTTTCGTGGCTCCTGTTCTCATTTTCTTCAACTTCAGCCTGAACTTGCCTGTGAGCAACCAATCGTCTGGTCCAAGTTGGCTCCTGGCCGAGTTTGAGCTGTCGGCACTGGGCTTCCCTGCCGTGTCTCCTCACCGATGGGGTCCACCTCCAGAAGGCCACGTGCAGAGCCGCCCAGGGTGCTGTTGAGAAAAGGCGTTTGCCACCGAGTCCTTGGGCTCGCTAAATCCCAGCTGCGTTCCTGTCACCAAGTCCATATTTTCCAACTACGTACGCTCCTTCTTCTTCGTTCCCAAAGTTTGCATTCCAATCACCCATGATGATCAGTGCATCGGTTGCATGGTGGCTTGAGTTCAGACGGAAGACATGGGGAGAATTCTTCATTTTCTTCATCGCTAGCTTAGTGGATGGAGAATAGTTGTATTGTATTTGAATAATAGTTGTGTTGATTGGATTTCCTTCACTGCAGATAGATATGATCAGTGATGGCATTCAAGTAATTTAACATCCAGTTCCCTGCCCTGATGACCTTTTTTTTTTTTACTATAAATATACATACACACAGAGAGAAGTATTTTATTATTTCATCTAGGTAGTGAGTACTTAACTAAGGGCAGTAAGGAGGGCGCTCAGTTTCTCCGCCGTCCTGAGAGAGGTGTTGCCCGACCTCACCGTGTCGTCTCATAAGACGTTCAGGATCAAGAGACCCCTGGCCAACACAGAGAAGCAGCATCGGCCCATCCCCCAAGGGATTCGAATAAAAGCCCGTGATCCATCAGGCACCACTCCGGGAGAAGACGGTGGTGAAGCGTGAGCTGGTCTGTCCGGGCTCTGCAGGTCGGCACGCCCGGCCGCAGTGCCCAGGCTCACCAGCCGTCCGCCAGGCTGAGCTGCACTACGATTGCCACCATCTGACCCACTGAACGTGTGTTGACAAATAATCTGGTTCCTTCCTTGCTTTTTATGCTTCTGCATCAAGTTTAACAATAAATAACGTAAGGCTGTTGGCTTGGAGGGAAGAGGGACGATAAGGAGGTACGCCAAACTAGCTTGTGAATAAGAAAGAATTATATAATATTCATGAAACAATGTTCACTAATACCATGCCCCAAACAATTTGCCGTCCTTTGAGGCATTTCCGCATTGTGCCTTGGGCGTGAGGTTTGTCAGCACACATCGCTTCCCGGGGGGGAGGGGGCGCATCCCTTGGAGGGTGGGACCCGATGGCCGACATCGCCAGGCCTGGCCAGCACAGGCCCCCTCAGTGTGATGCCTGTGGACGGGAGGGGCACGGCGACGGCCACTCGGAAGGCACCGCCAAGCAGATCGATGAATGTTCAAAAGGAGTCCGGAACGGAAATGTGGGTTTTCAAACCGGTGCCAAGCAGCCGCTTGCAGATGGCGGTGAGGGCAAAGTCGTCCCTCTGGGGGGTGTCACCGGCTCGGCCCGCAGACGCTCTCTGACTCGACGTGGCCAGCGCTGTCCGCCTCCGTCCACGGGCCTCCCTGCCTCGCATCCTCCCCGCAGCTCCAGCGTCCAGGCTCATGCTCTGTGCACTCCAGGCTCCAGCGTCCCGGCTCGTGCTCCGAGCGCTCCAGGCTCCAGCGTCCCGGCTCGTGCTCCGTGCGCTCCAGGATCCAGTGTCCCCGCTTGTGCTCCGTGCGCTCCAGGATCCTGCGTCCTGGCTCGTGCTCTGTGCGCACCAGGCTCCAGCCAAACGCTGCATCTTGCGGCCGTGTCCTCTCCTTTCCAGCCGCCTTTCGAAAACTCGGGCCCAGGGCTTGGCGCCAAGATGGCCCGCTCTCCCCCAGAGGACCGTGCTTCCTCGGCTCATGGTACCACAGCGTCCACCTGCGAGACGAGCTCTGGAGAGGTCTCTCATGGGAGGGGAACCTTGGTCCTTGGTTTCGCCCGAAGCCGGGTCTGTGACCCACGGGGGTTTGCGTGAAGGACCGTCCCCGCATACCCGCACAGGGAGGCCCGGCTGCGCAGGACCTCAGAGGGCAGCTGGGAAAAAGACTGCCTGTGGCACGCAGAGAAGCATCCAGAAAGGAGGGTGGTCTCCTGTTTCTGGGCTTGGGGTCCTCCCCTGGGAGGCGTGGCCAGCAGAACGGGCTGACCCCATTGGCTGAATTCAGCCCACCTGGCCTAGCTTGGGGCCCACCCAGGTGTTCGGAGTTCCTGGCTCAAGGGCCCACGCCCTCTGGCCCCGACCTCCTATAAGGGTGGAGGGAGGCCCTGGCATGTAGAGAGGGACACACACACACACACACACACACACACACTCACACTCACACTCGGACCGCGGGCGGCCTCTGGTAGCCGGCGATGCTGCCCACGGGTGTCTGGGGACGCATCCTCTGAAGTGGACGGCCGACTCCGACTCCTCCGTCATCAGCGTTCGTTGCTCGTTCCGGAGCTGGAAGTCGGAACCTGTTGGCGGTGGGTTGAAGTGCCGGTGACAAAGCTCCCAGCAACACCGCCACTCACAACCCACAAGGGGTGCCGCCATCCAGTCGACCCTGCAGGACACTCATCAAGCAGACCCCTGGCTGCCCGGCTCAGGGGTGTGTGTGTGGTCACGTGTCTCAGCAGCAGATGACTGGGTCTCCCCAGGCAGCGGGGTCAGCACTGATTCTGACTGATGCACACCCAACCTGAGCCCTGTCCACTGACCGATACGTGCCTGTGGCACAGCTGGCCTTTGCCTGCCTCGGTCTGCAACTCGGGGGTGACTCTGCCACACCCTCAGGGTATGGCCACACTGGGCCCGGAAGGTGCCCAGCCCTCCCTGGGGGGTGGCGTGTGCGGCCTGTGTCCTCTCAGTGCAGGCAGCGGGCCAGGGCAGAGCCTGCAGGGAGCCGGGACGTGACCAGACCCAGGCTCTGTGTCCAGAAGTCACCTCAGACCCCAGGGGGCCTCGGGGCCTGCAGGAGAGCCAAGGGGGAGCTGGTTCACAGGCTCCCCCCGCCAGAACCCCCCCTCTCTAGAGAGCCTGGCTGGGGTTTAGCCCGCGGTTCCAAAAAGTGCCCCTCACAGAATGTGACTCAGAGAAGGTTGCCTTGCCTGCTGGGGGTGGGGGGACCAGCCAGCCTCCGACTGATTGAGGGGGCAGGGGCTGCCACTCAGCCAGTCCGAGCCGAGCCGGCAGAGTCCCCCAGGGGCACTGCCACCCAAGTCACCCTTCCCACCACTGATGCCCCCTGGTGAGAGGGCTAGTAATTACCTCCCTCTGGGAACAGGACCCTCTGGGTGGGCACCCCCACATGCCATGCCCAGGACAGCACTCCCATCCTTGCCACCCTGCTGACTGGCCGGGAGACCCCAGGACCTGGAGCATTCCCACCAGAGCCCCTAGCAGAGGGGCTTCCTGGATGCCCATGGGGCATCTCCAGAGGGCACCCCACCTCCAGGGAGGAACAAGGACCACAAGTTTGCACCTACAGCCCCCGGGTGGACATAGGGCACAGAGCTAAAAGGGGTGACCAGGTTCCCAGGGTGGGCTGCAGTCCAGCCAGCCAGTCTGCCTGGTGGGGAGGGACTGAGCCCAAGGAACCCCCCTCCCCTCCCATCATCCCACCTCCTGATATCTTTGGAATGAGACCCCAGCCCCTCACTCACAGGCTGGCCTCCGGCCGCTTCCTGGACCTCTGCTTCCCTCTCCACAGGGGCCCTGGCAGGTGTCTTTTCTGAGGGTTCCCGCTCTCAGCGAGCCCCCAGGCCCCACCTTCACCACCATTTCGTGGGGACAGCTGGGTGGATCAGAACCCTCATGGCCATTGCCCCAGGAATGGGCCAGCACGGCCCCTTGCCTGGGCCTGTGAGCTCTGACGGCCAGCCTCTGTCCCCATCTCAGCTCCCTGTCACACATCAAGGGCTGCCGGCCTTCAAAGCTGCACCCTCTGAGCTGGGGTCCTCTCTGGTCCTCAGTGTTCTTCTGTCTGACCACACAGGCACCTGGCCAGCAAGTGGCATGGGGACCAGGCAGGATACTGGATGCTGTCACCACTGCTTCTCTAGCAAGGGCCGTCCTGGGCCTTCAAGACTGCTGGGGACTCCTGCACTTCCTCCGGAGGGGGGTCTCTGTGCTCTATACTCCCTCCCCAGGTGGCCAACACCTGCTTGGGATCAGGGTGAACACGGGCAGTTCTGGGGCAGCAGTGAAGGAGAGGGCAGCCTGGGACAGGCACTGGCCAGGGCCTGCGAAGGACTCCACATACCCAGGGCACAAGGCCTCAACTTCGGACAGTCAGGCTGGTGGGCCTTGGAGGGCACTGGGCTTCCGGGCTCTGTCCTGGACATCAGCAGGAGTTGGACAGAGGTGTGAGGCTCCTCGGCCAATCCCGTACTCCCTGCCAGCAGGTACCCTCTCCCCACCCCTGCCCAGGGCACACAGGCCTGCCCACCACCGGGGGAGCCTGGCCCCTGACCTCCTGCAGTGGCCCTCCAGTCGTGTCCTCCAGGGGACTCAGGCCGTGCCTGGGGTGCATAGCTCGGCCCGTGGTCCCCCATGTCTCCTCTGCAGGGCACGAGCAGGGTCCCTCCAGCTGGGGCTCAGCTGGGGCGGCTCCTCAGGCCCCACCCGGCTCAGCCACAGAGGCCTGTGCGTGATGCAGACCCACCAGGCTGGGTTACGGGGGCCCCTCCCCTACTTCTTGCTTCCTCTCACAGGCCAAGCACACAAACGCCCAGGAGAGGTGAGTCAGGGGCCCGCCCCCAGGGGCCTCAGCCAGTGGCACACCCATGGGGTGGGGTGGGGGGGGCGCGGGCTGAGAACGTTCTGGAAGCTCAGTGCCACCAGGTCCTGGGGGCCAAGGCTGGGACCCTCCCTCCATTACTCAAGCGCTGGCCAAGAGTGTTTATATAATGGAGGGAGGGCAGGCCCCCGAGTCTCCCCGACAGGGCTTCCGGCTCGCAGGGGACACTGGCCTCAGGCAGATCTGTGAGCTGGGGACACTGGTCAGGCCAGGGTCCGGCCCAGCACCGACCCTGGGAACACCCGGCCCCGTGGCCTCCCTCAGGGCCAGGGTCACTGGCCGCGTTATTAATAGCGGCTCTGAGCACAGGCCTCTGACCCCACCCCCGCCCTGCAGAAGCCAAGCAAGGGGCACTGCTGGGCCTGGACACCGGACCCCAAAGGCCTCATCCGGTCTCCAACAGCCAGAGCAGGGCCTGGCCAGCCCTGAGAGATGCCGGCCAGGAGGGGCTGGGCTCCGGGGCTGTCCCTCCACGTCAGACAGTCGGCCCGGGCCACCCTGTAAATGACAGGCCTCAGTCTGGGGTGCCCCTGGGGTCCCTCCTATGCCTGAACCCGGTGACCCCTGTGCTAGGGGTGTCCCCTGCACCGTCAGTCCCTCTGGGCCAGCATCCCCCAGGGCCAAGCCCGGTGCCCACCTGTCTGCACTCTGGGGGTGTCCCCTTGGGCATTCGGGCTCCCCCATAGGTCAAAGACCCCACAGCACATCTGCACTCTGGGGGTCCCTCAGTGCTCACTTCCGGGCCCTGGTTCCACCCAGCCCCACCCCACCCTGAGGGGACCCCAGAGCCCAGCAGTCCCCTTAGGGAGAGGAAACAGGCCCAGAGCTGGTGGGCGACGTCCCCAGAATCACAGGGCACCCTGTCCGCAGGGCAGGAGGCCTCCCTCGGGGTGCTGGGAAGGGGCCAAGGCTCCCCATGGGCACCACTGGAGGTGCGGGCCCGCCCCCCAGTGGAGAGTCCTGGAGTTGCCCAGCAAGGCACCCCCAGGAAGAGGCTCCCCACCCCCTCCCATCCCAGGGAGACAAGGGGCTGGGAAGACACCGGTTTAGGTCCTGCCTGCTGACTACGAAGTGGGCAGGGGCCCACTACCCAGGCTGCCCGCTGGCCACCCCAGAGCCAACAGGGAGGGGACTGAGGGCAGGAGCACTGTGTGACGGGGGCCGCTTCATTCCAAAAACTTGAAGCAGACCCTCTGCCCACTCCTCCAGCATCCCCACGGGCCCCCGCGTCGGTCAGAGTTCACACCCCACGAGGCAGAGTCCCCTGTGCTGCGGGCACCGGAACCTGGGGGGCCTGAGGGTGGCGTACAGCAGGCTGAGGGCCGGGAACCACTGTGGGTAGCGCAGGGGGCATGGCCCCCACGGTGTGACCACCCCACCCTCATGCTGCCACGAGGCCTCTCCCTGGGAGCCCAGTGGTCACGGTCGGCTGGTGCTGTGGGCTGGGGCTTCAAGGGAGGATGGAGGACTGGGCTCCCCAGGACGCAGCATGGGCAGTGCTGAGGGACCTCTCAGTCCATGCGGCGCTCCAGCCCTGGACACAGGCACCCGTAGAAACCCAATGTCCAGAGGCTGTCCTGACCCCAAAGTGGGTTGAGGCATGTGGGTCACAGAGGTGCCAGGAGACCAGCCACGACTGGGACTCAAGGAGCCCAGTGCCCGGGGCTGGCTGGGAAGGCACTGGCAGGGGACAGGGGCACCGATGCCAACCAGCAGGCAGTGCTTGGGCCCTAGAGCTCGCTGCCCTCGAGAGCTTGCTCAGCCCTTCAGTGACCCAGGCCCAGGGTGACACTTCGGGCCAGGCTGGCTCACCCACAAAGGGAAGCGTGAGAACCACGTGGCAGGGCAGGGGCGCACCCACACCCCTCTTCCCAGCCCACAAGCCCGCTGGTTTCTGAGCCACAGACACTCCGGACCCAGGGCCATCTGTCCTTCCACCGAGTCTGCATGTCCTACCCCTAGACTCTCCCTGGCCACTCCCCTGCCGTTCTCTGGGATGAGGAGCTGAAGACAGCCCCTTCCCCGTGAGCTGGCCTGACACGGGGCCACAACAGTGGGCTCACAGACTCATGAGAGGGGCTGCTGCTCGGGGTGGCTGAGGGTCCGACGGGCTGACGGCACCTCCCACCGCCGCGTTTTCCTGTTGGTCACACACAACTCAGAGAGGGCCCTCCTTTCTAAACACCTCACACCGAAGTCCAACAACATCGCTCACAGACGCCACCCAGACAGGACCGCTGGTGTACACGTCCACCCGTGTACACGTGTCTGAAAACACGTGCCCCCCGCCGCACACGCCGGCCCCTCGGTGCCATTCCGAACGGCCCGGGCGTGCACGTGCAGCCTTCCTCACGCCCGCGTGGGCACGGATGTCCACTAGCCTCCTTGCAGTTGATCCAGGGGCACACGCACGCGCATCTGTGTGTGTCAGCTGTCGACACAGCCTAACACACCACTCGTGCATGTGTGCTGTGTCGTCACCTTCCTGCAGGTACATGCGCAGAGAGGCAGACACGCATGCTCACAGCTCACACACCTGCTGTGCACGTGTGAGCACCTGGCTCTGCGGGCACGCACACACACGTGCGCACAGCCCTCCCATGCTGTCACACCGCCTCCTTCCTGCACTCGCACACACGCAGCACACACTGTCGGCTTGTCCCTCCGCTGCTTGCAGGGGCGTGCACACCTGTATCAGGAGGTGTGGGGACCCGTGCACACGGCTCACACGCTGCCGTTCCCCCCCCCCATCTGTACGCACGCGCGTGCACACACAGGTGTGCACACACGCACGCGGCTCACACTCACGCCTGCTCACACTCGTTTCTGTATGAACAGGTGGCCCCCGGGAAAGGGGGGGTGGGGGGAAGGGGGTCCTGCAGACGCATCCACAAATCTCTCAACACGAGGGCGCGGGAGCGTTGGACACGCGCGGCGTCCCCGGCGTCACTTCTCCCACGCGGGCGGCCGAACGGGAAGCAGCAACATTGAAACGTCGACGTCGAGGGGAGCGAGGAGCGGAAACCGAGGCCAAGGTCTGGCAGGGCCCGGGCTCGAACTCAGGTCTGAAGGCAGCTCGGAGCACGCGTGGAGCTACCTGAAGGCATGCGCAGCACAGTGCGGGGAGAGTCCCGCCGCGGACAGGGCACTGAGCATGCGCGGAGCAGGCTTCGGGGAGCGCGGAACCTGCGCGGGAGGCGCCCCCTGGCGTCCGGCCAGCGCCAGCGCCCGAGCGGCTCAGAAGCCCTGCCCCCACAGTTCCCAGCGCCGGGCCGGGTCCGGAAGTCCGCAGAGCGCTCTCCGGATGGGCGCTTTCTGATGCGTCACAACCACTTCCATTTCCGCAGGCCGTTCGCGCCTCTTCCCCAACTGCCCGGGAGGTGTGTCCCTGTAGGAAGTGCGCGCGGCTCTGTTTTATTTCCGGGGGAAATCTGCGCGTTTCCTAACGACACTCATAACTTCCGGTGTTCCCTTCGTCCTCTGATTGGCTAATATTATGAATAGATTAAAAGCAAGCAGAAACTATGCCTGTTCTCGTTTATTTATGTAAATGAGGGAGATTCGGTGGAATGTTTTTCGTTCTCTATTAAAAACGGCTATGTTCATGAATGTCTGAGAGGCTGAAGACAAGTCACCATAGGCGTAAGGTAGCTGGAGTGTTGGTCCTTAAATAGCACCGTGGCCAAAGAAGACCTGTGTTGTATGAAAGGAGAGAAGGTTAGCACTCCCCTTGACAAGGATGGAAGAGGCCCTTGGGCCTTACAACACGCATACGGTTAAGGCATTGCCACCTACTTTGTGGCATCTAACCACTGTTTT
>PVJH01037453.1:0-17889 GCA_004026705.1 Nesogale talazaci | reverse complement strand
TCCTGCCAGAGACTGACGCACTGAGATGGCCGTGCTGGCGGGTGCATTGTCATTGTGGCAAAACCAGTCCCCTGTCTGCGACAAATCAGGCCATTCTTCAGTGCATCCCATTTCTCAATCTTTTCTGAACCTCTGAATAGAAAGCTTGATCTACAGTCTGACCCAGTGGAACAGACTCCAAATGCACTATTAGTGGACATTATCATCTGTTCAGGAAATTGATGGACTTCCAGAACAAGGTTTGTCATCAATTGACATTTCACCTTTTTTGAAACAAGAAAACCACTTGCACACTTGAGTTTTTCCAATAGCACTGTTCTTGTAAACTGTGTTCAACATCACAATAGATTTTAGGAGTGTGCTCCCTCATATATTTTTTCTTGATCTTCCTATTGTCAGTTTATAAGTTTTATAAGTTTTACAATTTATAGTATTTACAGTGACATGATCTGAGAAGATGCTTTGTAGTATTTTGATGTTTTTAAGTTTGTAGATGTTTACTCTGTGGCCACAATGTGGTCTATTCTAGAAAATGTTCTATGTGTCCTGAAAAAGAATGTATATTGTGTTGTGTGTGTGTTCTATGTGTCTTGAAAAAGAATGTATATTGTGTTGTGTATCTATGTGGTTATTACATAATTTCATTTCAACTTGATAAATAAGTATAGGGATGGAGTTTAGCCTGTCATTCAGGTGGCTGACTGATGCTCCCTTATGGGTATAGCCGTCTTATGAAAATTCTGGGAACATCCTCTCTCCTGAGAGGCAGAACATACTCTCTCTCTGCTTCATCTTCCTATTCAGGAGCAATACTCAGAGGGCTGGAGAAGCCAGCACTGAGATGTTTTCACAAGCATTGGATCCATGAGACTTTCCACCCACCAGCCTGAGGTCTTCCTGCTTTCGCAACACTGCATGCACTATATGAGTCCGAAGAGGAATTTATAGACCAGAATTGGTCAAAAAGGTTAATATTCAAACTTATAGGTCTTGATCTGGGCTGGGCTGTTTTCTTAAAATGCAATTGATCTTGGATATAAAACTCTCTCTTAAACACATATTAGTGTCTCTAGAGTTTTTTCCTCTGGTCAACCTGGCCTAACACCATCTATAAATTGGTTGATTATGTTTTTTATATCTTCTGTGACTTCTGGGTCTTCCTTGAGTCTCCTACCATTATTACTGTGCAGTCATTCCATTTCTCAAACTCTGTTTATGTTTATTTATGCTGCATGCATATTATGAGGCTCTTACAGTAAGTGCATATTTATTAAAACTATGCCCTCTTTTTCAGTTGACCCTTTACTCCTGATATAATGTCTTTCGTTCTCTTTTTTGTTTGTTTGTTTGGGGAGGGGCATCACTGCCCTCTGGTGGTGGGAGTAGGAGGCCCAGCATTTGCTCCTGTGAAGCCATTGCTGGAATTGAGCCTCTATCCCAGTGGGCCTCGGTTCCGCGAACAACCACTACGCCACCGGGGCTCAGCCCCCTTTCCTTGTCTTTTATGTTGGTTTTTGCCTCAAAGTCTATTTTACCAGAAAACAATATGTGTTAGTCCGGGTAGACTAGAGGAACAAATTCAAGGACACGCATATCGATATAAGGAAAGGGTTTATGTACAAAAGGAATGGGACACAGAGAAAGCATCCCATCCCAGTCCAGTTCAAAGTCATAAGTCCGATATTAACCCATATGCCTAAAATCAGTCTATAACGTCTTCTTCCAACTCACAAAGTCACAAGTCAGTGAGTGCAGAATCCCGGTGCTGGCAGGGCACCTTGCCTCCAGGGCTCAGGGTCCATCAACATCAGAAGCAACTCATCGCTGACAGAGGTCTCCATCTGGTCTCCCCAGCTTCAGAGGTCTGGTTCCATCAGGGCAAAGCTGTGTGGTCCCTCCACCGGCTCCTCCAGCTTCTTGAATGCTGCCAGTTTGTCTTGTCCGTGATTAATCGTCTCTGAAACTAACTCCCAATAAGTGAGGAAGATAGCTTCTCATCTTCACGAGGGAAATATCGCGAGATTTCCCAGAAGTCTCAGGTGAAAGCCATGCCCACATAGAGGCCTCATTGGCTACTCAATGGCTAGCTCCAGATTAACAGGCTAGACCCAACCCCTACATTTCAATCATAAAATTAGCATAAGCATATGACTGTCACATAATACTACTCCTCCTGCATTTTTAATATCATTTGTTTGATAGGTTTTTACATCCTTTAGTTTTTAATCTGTTACTAACTTATGTCTAAGATATGTCTCCTATAGACAGAATATTATTGGGACTTGTTTCCTTGTTCATTCTGTTATTCTCTGCCTCTTCGTTAATTTATTTAAAACATTTACATTGAGTGTGACTGTCAATGTTATTATTAGGTGCCATTGAGTCTGTTCCCATTGACAGTCACCCTGTGTACGACAGATTGAAACACTGCCTAGTCCTGTGGCAGCCTCACTATTGTTCTTCTGTTTATCAGTAGCTATAATCACTGTGTGTTCATGGTGCTGCTACTTTCTTTGTGTCACATACATTTTTGTGCTGAGTTTATTTTCTTACTTTTCCTAAGTTTATTGTTTATTGTATATAATATTCTACACCATGCTAATGGATTATTGAGGCCTTCTGTGATCATTATATGACACATTTTTGTAACTCATCCATATCCTTAATAAGAAAGCATACAGTCTGCTAAAGTCAAAAATTTCTATGTATTTATTAGTTCATCCTTGAAGATTACGTTGCTTATTTTTATTTGCTTGACTTATCAGGTTTTGAGATAGGCATGGTGATATTTCTAATTATAATTGTTGGTTTATATATTTTTCTCAATGATTTTATGAGTTAGTGTTTTCAAAATCTAGTAGTAAATATATAAATGTTCAGTAATAACATGTCTATTATTATTCCTATTGCCAGCTCTCTCATCTTAAATTTTTTGCCTGAAATGCTATTTGTTTGATATTAAAGCTATTAGCATGATTGATTTGGAAATGAATCGATCTTAAATCTTTTTTCTCTTTCTTTATCATATTCCTTAATTTTAAACACCTATTGCAGGCAAATACTGACTCCTGTTTTTAATCATACTTCTGACAACTTTGCATCTTTGAAAATTTCCTTTAAATACTGTTATTATAGATTTGTTTCTGAATAGTATTTTGTATTTACTGCTTATCCTATCTTACTTTCTCATTTCCATGCCCTTTATCATTTTTCTTTTACTGCACATTTCTGTCATTATTCCATATTTTATGGATAGGTTGTTTTTGTTGTTGTGTTGAAGCCATTGTTTATTTAGGCAAAAATTTTATCCAATAGTTTGTTTCTACTTTCTGAGTTCTTTTATTTCTTGCTGGATTATTATGTCAGTTTGAAAAGTTTGGGGTCAAAGTATCAAAAACAATCAGTCATAGTTTAAGTCTATTTTTCTAATAAGAAACTCTCATGAGGAAAGTGATTGCTTGGCAATAACTGGTCACTTCAGCATTATCAAGTCTAGCATCTCTGTGGTAGCCCTTTTTCTCTTTCTCTTGGTTGTAAGGTTGCTCTCACATCTCTTGGTATCATTTCCATAGTCAAAGGAAGAAGAAGGAGGAAAAGGTAGCATTGATAACTTCTGCCCTTTTTATGAGTTAAAACATCACCAGAACCCGTGTAAAAAGCTTCTGCCCATCTCTCATAAGCCAGAATCCTCCTGCACAGCCTTTTAGCTTAAAAGGAGATAAGTGAAGTGAATATTTTGCTTTTCCAAATAGTTTGCTTTTCTATACTTTAATTTTCAATGGAGAAGAGGCAGGAAAGCAGCCAACAAAAACAATATGTCAGAAATAAAATATCCTCTGTGTGTTAGTCCAGGTAGACTAGAGAAACAAATACATAGACATTGCTCATATGTGTTTAAGAAAGAGCTTTCTATCCAAGAGCTATTGAATATGAAGAAAATATCCCAGCACAGGCCAGATAAAGTCCATAGTCCAATATTAGCTCATATGTCCAAATACCAATCTATAAAGTCCTCTTCAGACTTAGGAAACACATGCAAATACAGGAGGATCACATGCCAGTGCATGGATAGTCTTGTGGATCCAGTGACAATGGAAGCATTTTAGAGTTGGAATGGGTCTTCAGGTGGCTCCTCCACATTGGGGGCATTGTTGCTATCAGCAGAGATCCATGTGTCTTGCCAGTCAAGAGTCTCATAAGGAGTGTGTGTGTCCCACCTGAGGTGATATTTATCTCCTTAGTGCCTCCAAATGAGCTCATCAAGCTACCACCTGATGGACAGACCAAACTCCACCCACTCACTCTTAATCCTCTCAAATTGACAACAGATTATGTAATGACCACCCTCCCCAAGTAACTCACTGTACTAGATCTGTATTTGGAGTCTCTCCATCTTTATAATGATTTCTTTCAATAAACTCACATCTTTCTGTCATATGTTTTCAGGCATCATGTTTCCTTTCATCTACTTCCCCCTTTGGGCTTTAACAGGTGGACCCCATTAATCTCTTTCTACTATAAAGCTGAACTTTTCTTTCATTTTTCACCAAATCTTAATTTTGTCCTCATACCATCCAGAAGAGTGCCCTGGTCTTTCCATTTGCTGTTATCTTGCAGTTGAATTAATTCTGATATTCAATCTATCCATTAAGTTTGTTACTTTAATATTTATATGTTTAATACTCATTATCTTCTAGTGATCCTTTTTCATAAATTCTTATTATTGTTTTCTTTTGCCACTATCCTCAGTTATGCCTCTGAGTGTATTTTTGTGTCTTATTTGACTAATCAGTTTAGTAGTCTCATGCAAAGATTAATATCCTAGTCAATAATATGAAATATTAATAACTTAATAGATTTTTATTTTACTTTTCATCAATTTGTGTAATTTTCATGGTTTTCTCTGTGAGCATGTAGACAAGGGGATTAGAAGTTTGCCTTCATATCATAGAGAAGGGTGACATTTCAGCCTTTGTAAATGCTCTTCTACAGGAACTTATTGGTTCATATGTGGGAGTTGTGACTTTCAGAGAGCATCTCATATAATAATCTATAATCACTCTTCATTTACCAGCCTACTTCAGGTGACCTTGCCCCTGAAAGCATCTCCTGAGATGTCCATTCTTTTCCAAAGGTATCTGTTCTGTACTCTTAAACATTTGTATAGGTGTAGTCAATTTGATTTCTGTGAATCACGTCAGTATAAAAGTCTACATGTATAGCTGCCATTTGTGTTGTCAAGGAAGGTATGCATGGTGAAGAAATCATTGTCTTTGCAAGATATACCCTATTATTTTCAGATTTCTATTAAAGAAGCATTAAAGAACAAAAGGAAAGGCTTATGCTTCATCAGTGCTATACTGCACCCTAACTGCCTTGTGTTCTCCCTGGGACCCTTCATCCTCTCTTAAGCTTTAGGGGCTATTAGACATGAAACATACAGAAAGGGGGAACCCATTACAATGACTTAACAGTAATACCCTCCTAGGGAAATGAAGGTAAAAAGGGAGGCATCGGACAGTGCAAGATATGCAAAAATAATAATAATTTATAAATTATTAAAGGTTAATGAGGGAGGGAGGGGGAAATGAGGAGCTGATACTAAGGGCTCAAGTAGTTAGAAAATGTTTTTTAAATGATAATGGCACCAAATGTACAAATGTGCTTGACCTAAAGGATGGATGAATGAATGGATTGTGATAAGGGTTGTATGAGCCCTCAATAAAATGATTTAATAAAAAGAAAGAAGAGTCTCATGTTTCTGATAAACTTGGATTTTAACATGCAAATAAAATGAAACATGGTCTATATTTCTTAACCCCCCACACACAGTTAAAATGAATTAAAGACAAATCAATTTACACCACAACATTTTTAGACAAAAATGTAGGAGTGTGGCTATCAGACTAGATTTATCACAATGGATGGCCTAACATAGTAGGGGGAAATTACAGTATAAAAATAAAATAAATAGGACCTCATAAAAATCAATAATTTTTATTTATCAAAATACCTTACCCCAAACTGAAAAGTCAAGCTATCCAGTGAGAGATTATTCTTTGGAAACATATCCTATAAGAATCTAATGATCAAAATATGTGTAAAATTTCAACAATTTAAAATGAGAAGACAAGTAGCATGGTCATAAAAGAACAAAGAATTTAAATAGACATTTTGCCAAAGAGGATATTCAAGAGGTTATCAAACATCTTAAAAGATGTTTGTCTCCTGCTGATGGAAATGAAAAATAATACTGCTATTATGAACAACAGCATGGTGCTACAGGAAAAAAAAGAAAGAAAAAGAAAACTATTATGTGACTCAACATTTTCACTCTTAGACAACCCTAAAAAAAACTTGAAATCAGACACTCAAACATATGCGTATACCAAAGTTCAGTGCAGAATTAGGCTTAGTAGCCGAAAGTAATGAAGAGGAATTACTAAACTTCATTACTAATGACAGGATAGTTTTAAGCTTAATTCATTTATTATTTGAACAGCTACCCCAAATCGAACTCATTCTATCAATAGTGTGTGTTTTTCTATATTTACATTTTCTTTTTTTCCCCAATGATTTTATTGGGGCCTCTAACATCTCTTATAACATTCATACATCATTTGTATCAAGCATATTTGTACACATGTTGCCATCTTCATTTCCAACTGTTTTCTACCTGAGCCCTCAGTATAAGCTCCTTCATCCCCCTCATATTTTTAATACATCATTTTATTGAGGACTCATACAGCTCCCATCATGATCCAAACATACATCAATTGTATGCAGGCCATATTTGCACACTTGTTGTCATCATCACTCTCAAAATTTCTTCCTTCCACTTAGGTCCCAATACCAGCTCCCCATGTCTCCCCAACCCTCTCATCCTCCCCCATGAACCCTTAATAATTTACAAATTGTTATTACCTTTTCATACTGTACACTGTCCAATGTGTCCTTTTACTTACTTCCCTGTTGTCCATACGCCAGAGAGGAGGTTATATGTAGATCCCTAAAATTAGTTTCCCATTTCTATCTCACAATCCCTTTACCTTCCCAACATCACCACTCCCCCCACTAGTCCTGAGGGGTCATCTATCCTAAATTCCCCATGTTTCCAACTCCAGTATAGTCCCCTGGTCTAGCTGGATTTGTCTGGTAGAACTGGAATCATGATAGTGGGTGGGAGGAAGCATTTGAGAACTAGAGGAAAGTTGCATATCTTATTGTTACTACACTGTACCTTGACTGGCTCATCTCCTAACTGCCATCCTTATATAAAAGGATGTTGCTTTACTTATTGATGGGCTTTTGATCCCCAATCTACACACATCCTCATTTATAATGATATAATTTTTAGCTCTTTGATGCCTGATATGGGATCCCCATGACACCTCATGGTCGCTCAGGCTGGTGTGCTTCTTCCATGTGGGCTTGCTTCTAAGCTGGATGGCCACTTGTTTACTTTCAAACCTTTAAGACCCCCAGACACTATAGCTTTTGATAGCTGGGTACCATCAGCTTTCTTCATCACATTTGCTTATGCACACATATGTTTTCAGTGTTCGTGTAAGGGAGGTGCACATCATGCTATACCAATTTAATAGAACAAAATATTCTTGCACTAAGGAAGTCCAATGCCCATCTGCTGTCCTAATACTAACCCTAGAAGTATATGCACATTGATCTATTCCCCATGATCATATATAAATATATGCACCTATGTACATGCCTGTATTTAAAGCTCTATAAATGCCCTTTACTCCCCAGTTTTTTCCTCTAGTTCCCACCATCATGCTCAACCTCCAATTGGATTTCAGTATTTTCTCTCTGTTACATTAGTCTTGATCAATCCCTCTCAAACCCACCTTGTCACTGATTTTGAATCACTTGTTATTCCCTTATCCCTGGGCCCGCCACCTCCTTTCCCCTTTCTCCCCTTTTCCTTTGTTCATCCCAGAACCACTCCATTGTTTTCACCTCCAGACTGTTCATCCAGCCTATTTTATCTAGATAGGCTTGAAGAGAAAACAACATGTACCCAAAAAAAGGCATCCTAAGATGAAGCAACCAGAGAAAATAGAACAATTATAACATCAACCAAAAAATCCCATTTTCCAATATATATGTGTGTGTATGTATGTATGTATGTACATGTATATATACATGTAAAATTATAAAAACAATAATAATATATAAACCTGTAAGTAGTTTAAGATCTGTTCATTGACCTCCAGGAGTGTCCCTTGGTTGAGTCGGATGGGGTGCCACACCCTGACCCCAAAGTATATCCTTGGCACTCCATCTGGAGCTCCATGCTCTGTTGCACACCCTTAGTTTTTTGCTATGCTGTGGTTGGGCCAGACAGGGTATAATCCTGACCCTGTTTCTCCATTGGGGATCCCGACAGGCCTTGGGTCAGTGAGTGTAGCCATATTTCATATTCAGGCTAGTCATATGATCCTCTCTTTCCATCAGCTGTTCTGAGTGGGAATTTCGTCCTGAAGATTCAGTGGGCCAGGATGTACTCCATTCTATCTTCCTTCCCGTCATTTGTTATCTTGCACTCTGATGACCAGATTTTTAAAATGTGGTATATACACACAATGAATTATTATTCAACCAGCAAAAGAAACCGGTCTTAATGAAGAGCTGCTGACTAAGATGAGTCAATCATAACAAAATGAATAACATATGAAGATATGTATATTTAAAATAAAGCTGGGGGTGGAGGGAAGTAAAGGTAATGTATTTCAACAAAATATTTTCATGGATACTGGTTCAAAGTATCAGAAATGGGGGTGTAGTATTATTTAGAAATTACTCAATTTCAGTTTAGAGTAATGGAAATATATTGATTAAGGATTATACAGCATTAGATTGATGCAATTGCTGACAATAAATTGCACACCAGTGAAAGGTCAAATTGGGAAAGCTATAGCTATGACAGCTAGCAAAATTATTTTTAAAGGCAGATGTACGTACAAAAACTTCATGGGACTTGTTTCCTTAGTTTGAAGGTTTAGGGTCATAGCATCATTGTCCTACCAGCATGTTTGGTGTTTCTATTCTAACTCCTAGTTGCATAGAACCTGAACTCTTAGAAACTTGTACACTGCCATTCAGTATGTCAATTTGTTGTTTTTCAACTAGAGCAACAGAGAAAGGGAAAAAGTCAGGGAAGGGAGGAGGAAATGCCATGTGTGAGTAATTGCTCTTATGAATAATTGACCCTAGAGTTCAGAGTAGAACCTCCCTTTCATACCAGAACTGGATATTAAGTATCCATTACTGAACATTCACTTCAGACAAAATAGAATCACTATGATGAAAAGGAGGAAATATAGAACAGGATTTCAAATCCCAGTGGTCTCTAGATTTCTGAGGCTTCCATAAATTCTGAATGAACTTCTAAAACTATTGCTCTCAAGCAATTTTTATATCTTAAACCAGTGGTTCTCACCCTGCCTAATGCTGTGATCCTTCAATACAGTTCCTTGTACTGTCATAACCCACCAACCATAAAATCATTTTCATTGCTACATCGTAACCGTAATTTTGCTACTGTTACGAATCAGGCAACCCCTGTGAAAAGGTTGTTCAACCCCCAAAGGGCTTGCAACACATAGGTTGAGAACCTGTGTCTTAAACCTTCAATCTTGAAACTTCTTAAAGCCCCACCCTTTGCCTTAACTAATAAAGGATGTCTATCCTAAGGATTGTGCTCATTAAAGATCCTCAGTGCAAGAACATTTTGTTCTATTAAATTGGCATTCCATGATGCTCACCTTCATGACATGATCACTGAAAACAAATGTGTGCATAAGCAAAGGTGGTAAAGAAGACGGATGGTGGCCGGCTATCAAAAGATACAGCATCTGGGGTCTTAAAGGCTTGAGAGTAAACAAGCGGTCATCTAGCTCAGAAGCAACAAAGCCCACATGGAAGAAGCACACCAATCTGTGTGACTATGAGGTGTCAAAGGAAGCAGGTGTCAGGCATCAAAGAACTAAAAATTGTATCATTATAAAAGAGAGGAAGTACTGAGTGGGGACCCAAAGCCCATCAATAGGTGAAGCACCATCCCCTTGCAGAGGAGTTGCAGAGAGGAGAGGAGCCAGTCAATGTACAGTGGCAACAATGAGGTATGCAACTTTCCTCTAGTTCTCAAATGCTTTCTCCCACCCACTATCATGATCCCAGTTCTGCCTTGGGAATCCGGCTAGCCCAGGGGATGCGCACTGGAGTAGGAAACATGGGGAATTCAGGATGATGATCCCTTCGGATTAGTGGTGGGTGTTGGGTACTGGGAAGGCAGAGGGAGGGTGGAATGGAGGGGGATAACCAATTGCTGGGATCTACATATGATCTCCCTAGGGTACGGACAGCGGAGAAGTTGGTGAAGGGACACATCGAACTGAGTACAATATGAAAAAGAAGTAACAATGTGTAAATTGTTGGGAGTTCATGGTGGAAGGGGAGGAGAGGGAAATGAGGGCGGGGAGCCGGTACTGGGGGCCTGAGTGGAGGGAGGATGCTTTGGGGGTGATGATGTCAATGGGTGTGAGGCTGTGGTGTGCATGCACTTGACATGTTTGTTGATTGTCCTGGGAGTTGTGTGGGCCACCAAAGGAATGATTTCAAAGAGGAAAAGAAAGGAAGGTGAAAGAGGAGCTTATACCAAGGGCTCAAGTAGAAAGTATTTGGAAATGAGGATGGCAAAGTGTGTACAGATATGCTTTATACAAATAATATATTGAATGTTATAAAAGCTGTAAGAGCCCCCAATCAAATTATTGGGGGGGAAGATATATCGATATTAAGAAGAAATTATATCTGTGGACTGGCAGTCCAAATCCACCAGCCACACCAAGAGAGAAACATATTTTCTCCCACAGAATGTACAACCTCGGTAAGTCTATGGGTTGTTCTACTGTGTTATGTAAGGCCAATATGAGTTGGAATTGACTTTGTGGCAATAGGATTGGTTTTATGTTTTATCTCTATGAGGATAAATGACAAGAGCAACTCAAAAGCTTAGATAAGAGAAATTCTTAGCTCTGTGATTAATGAGTCAGCTGCTACCTGAAACATGGATGTGTTGAACTCAAAATCATACATTTAGTTCTTCAGTTTCGAGTTTTAGGTCATACTGTCCTAGGTCTAAACTAAGAATGGAGAAATTTGTTTTCTGCCAATGTGTGGTAACTACATAATCTGCTGTCAATTTGAGGCTATCAAGAATGAAGGGGGTTAGCTTTTCAATCAGGTTGCTGCTTGATGACTTCATTTGGGGCACACTCTCACTCCCTGTAAGACAGTCTTATCAAAAAGACACATTAAGCTATGCTAGAGCCCTGGAGCTGGAGGAGCCATGTGGAGGCCCCTGTCAGAGATGAGATGCTTCCATGCCACTGGATCAACAAGACTTTTCACCCACTGGCCTGTGATTTTCCTGCACTTGGTGTCATTGCATGTTTATTTTGAGTCTGAAGAGAAATTTATCAATTAGTATATTGGACATATGGGCTAATATCAGACTGTGGACTTAATATCATCTGGGTTGTGATTTCTCTCAATATTCAATTGCTCTTGTATAGAAAACTCTTTCTTAAACACATGAGTGTCTATGAATTTGTTTCTCCAGTCTACTCAGACTAATACACAAGAGTCATTTGGATATTTATAGCCTCATCTATGGTCCATACAAAATTATCAACTTAAAAATTCAGCTTTAAACTATATTTGGTCGAACAATCAACTGGCATAGTGGCAATGCATTGGACTACTAACAGCAAGGTCAGTAGGTGGAAACCACCAGCTACTCTGTGAGAGAAAGACTGGGTTTTCTACTCCCATAATGAGTTACAGGCTCAGAAACTCATAGTGACAGTTCTATACTATCCTATTGGATTGCTGTGAGTCGGCATGACTTGATGGATGTGAGAAGGAGATGCCTTGAAACTAATTCTCTTTGGAGATGTGGGTGATATTAGTTAGTATTGATGATTTTGTGGGCCTTATATGGCCCATGGTCCAGACATTCCCTATTCCTGGTATAACACTTTATTAGGCCAGTTAATGTTAACAGAGAAGGAACAACTCAGAAAAAGAGGATGAGGATGGATGGATAACCCAAAGAATGTAATCAATGTCACTGAATTATACATTTAAAGATAATCGAATTAGTGTACGCTTTGCTGTGTATATTCTTAACAAAAAGGATAAAACTTTAAACATTTTCATCTTTTGTTACTAAAAGTCTTCACACCTTTTATCAACAACATATAGTAACGGAGTAAGTCAATATCATTTCCATTGAATGTCTTCCAATTCACAGAGACTGATGCCTCATCTTTTTCTCACAAAGGTCTAGTGTGTTTGAAGTATTGACCATGCACCTAGCAGCACAATGTGTAACCCACGACACCACCAGGGTTCCTTATTGTAGAAATGGAGTCTAAGTACTAACAGCCAAGCACAATATGCTTAGTTCAAATCTGTATTACATTCTCACTCTCTTCCTAAGATTGTTGCTTCATCTCATTTATGCTCCTTCCACAGCCAGGCTATAAATTCACCAGGGCATTTATGCATCTATTCATTTACTCACTAACTTATTCATCAATTAGCTATTGATCATGTACATAAATCAGGCACTGTCTGGACTTTGAATCTACAGAGATCAAAAACAAATGGATAGGCTATCAAGTTTTACACTATACAATTATAGCTCTAATTATATACTGAACATATAATTACTCAATAAATACTTGTTTGATTGATTGACCTTTGAAGACAATTGGACTAGCAATAACAAAGTAAGTGGTGATTTATAATTTGGATTTCAAGGTAAAAAAAATCCTCTGCTGTAATTCCCATTGCTTTTGTTCCAAGATCCAGCTAATTCCCTTCTTCCTTTAGAATGCCTCCTTCCAGGAGACATCTTAGAAATAGAAGCAAATATGATTAGTACTTCCTAGCCAGTTCACAAGACATGTAAAACATCTGAATATAGGTTGGATTTAGATCCAATCTGAATGTAGATAAGTTGAAAAATAAAAATGCAAAATGTATTTCAAAAGGCAAGCATATATATATATATATATATATATATATATATATGGGGTTTCATATTTCATCACCTAGAAAATGTCCTCAAAGTGGTTGATGTTGTTAATGGAAAGTATCATAAACAAAGATCCCATCATTCTAGATGACTTTTAATATATGATTTAGACAAAGGAAATCTGGAGTGGCATAAATAGTTAAGTATTCAACTACCAGCCAAAAGGTTGGAGGAGCAAACACACCTGGAACTGGCCATCTGTTTCTGATGGGTCATTATGAATTAGTTCCATTCTGTTCACATGAGGTCACCATGAATAGGATCAGAATAGAATCAACATCAGCTCACAATGACATTTTAGACCAATTAGTCATAGTTAGATGAATTGTTGCCCCTGAGTTGACCTTATAGAAACAGTAGGGACATTCAAGTGGCAGGACAATATGGTATCTGTGTTGTGCTTAGGTGAAGCTTGTCTTAACGTGGGTATGTTATCAGAAAGGACACATCTCTGGAGCAGGGTCTTAGGGTTAGCAATGGTCAGTAAAGAAGAGGGAGATCTTCAATGAAGTGAGTGGCACGGTGCTGCAGTAATTATTTCAATCAGAGTAACAATTGTGAGGGCAGAACGGGAGTGACTCATACTCATGGGGTGGTTAAGAGCCAGAAACTACTCCGTAACACCTAATAACTAGGTGAAGAAGGAAAGCTTACTGGCATAGCAATCAGAGCATTCAGATGCTAACGGAAGGTCAGCACATTGCAGCCACCACAGGCGAAAGACGCAGCAGTAGGCCTGGATAAAGATTTGCAGCATCCAATGAGGCAGCTCTCCTGTGAGAACCAGAGGGTTGCTCTGAGTCGGAACCAACTAGACAGCAATACACTGTGCTTTCGGGATTGAAGTGAAAAAATACCTGTGCATTTAATAGAATCAAACTAATACTTCTAAGGAAAGTATTTGTGAGAAAATAGAGACACGCTTCTAGTATCACAAACAGACATAAAAGGGAGTACCCAAAAATACAGAATATTTTTTTCAAAGCAATGGAGTTAAGTTTATTTGCTTTTAAAACAAAAACAACCTTACTGCCTTTAAAAGACTCCATTGCGCTTAACACATTTGTCAAATATGCAATTCCATTCTTGAAGACATTTTTCAAACTCATTTGATTGGATGGATAACAGCACTTCCTTCATTTTTTTCTTCAGCTCTTCTACGTTCAAATAGCTGTCCTTTCATATCCCTCACCCCTCAAGATAACAAAAAGAAGTCACATGGAGTAAGGTGTGTGGGGCATGAGAGGTATGCTGGGGTTTGCCCAAAATAGGCACACTGCGATGACTGGATGAGTAAGGGCAGTACTTTGGTGGCAAAACCATATCCTGTCTGTCACAAATCAGGACTTTTTTGTCACAATCTTTTCACCAACTTCTAAATAAAAAGCTGGATTAATAGTCTGAAAAGGAGAAACAAACTCCAAAGTGGAATCTTTGATTCCACTTTACCAGTTTTGGGGGGCAAGATGAAGATGATGGCTTCTTCCATGAGCTTGATTACAGCATCATTTCATCACCTTGGAAAAAAGTTTGGGTCACTTTGAAGTTGCTCTTTCAAAGTATGGCATGTTTCCACCACACACTTGTTTTGCTGGTCAGTCAGAACCTAAGGCACAAATTTCACAGCAACTCTTCTCATTTCCAAATCTTCTGTTAAACTTCTCTGACCCAAGACAATCCAGGTAACTTCCCCATCTCTTTGATGATCTATCCTCAGTCTTTGAGCACAAGTGCATGAATTTTATCACAATTTCATCCATGCAGAAAGCTAATGGATGCTCAGAATGAGATTTATCATCAATCAGCATTTCACCTTTTTTGAAATGAGAAAACCACTTGTACATTTGAGTTTTCCACACAGTGCTATCCTTGTAAGCTGTGGTCAACATCACAACATTTTCTGTGGCATATTTCCAGGGCAAGAAAGAAAGTTTCACAGTTGCACACTGTCCTTTTAAAAGGACACTGCAAAACAAACAAACAAACAGGTTTGAGTGAAACTGCTTCTATGAAAAAAATTCATTATGACCACAGCAAACCTTCCCAAGTGATGTCACTGGGGACACTAACTCAGAGCAAGTTGTTTGATGCTCACCTAGTGGGAAAAAATGCAACTATGAGATTTATGCTCAGCTTTCCATCCCCCCCCCCCCCATTTTAAAGGGGTCGAGGGACAGGTATTCCTCATACGTGCATACATGGTCTTTTTGTCTGAAGGGACCAATCTGTGGTATCATATATTTTCAGCCATAGTGATCCCTCTCTAGCACTGATCATAATTGCTTTCTCCTCTATTCTCATGTGGTTATCTCAAAAAAATGTAAAATCAGGAGCTCCCAAAGAGCCAACTTTATTTTTTAATCTAGAAGGAAGAAAAAAAAGACAAAGAGGTGGAAGGGAAGGAACACAGAATTGGAAACTTAGTAGCACAGGATTATATCTACTGTGTGGTATCACCCGAGATTGTCTCTACTCTGCCTTTCCCTGAATGAAGATTCTGATTGATTGTGGAACTCAATGATGATGGCGACTATTTGTATCACCACCACCACCATCATCCCACTGTCACTGAAGAAGATGGAAGAGTATTAGATATTGTGATGGGTAGGTTTGTTATGCCAACATGGCCACAGAAGATTGGTGGGTCTATTGTGACAGCACGGCCAATGAACATGCAGGATGAATTGAAGGGCAGAGATAGGAAGGGCGTGGCAAGTCCCGCCCTCTCTCTTGCTTCCGGATCTTTGGACCAGAGAGTGGCCTTGTTCGTCCTGTGCCTCGACCTCCAAGCAACACTACCCGTGGGACACCTAATCATGGACTGTGTTGCTGTGAGTTGAGGTTCCTTCAAGCCCCGCTTTGCCACGCTCCTGGGATATACATCTCTTGAGCTGGGGACTGTTGGACTCTGTCATCTGGCTGACTGTTGGTGACCTGCTCTGCTGTTTGCTGCCTGTGACCAGATA
Organism: Nesogale talazaci; assembly: GCA_004026705.1. Lineage (NCBI taxonomy): Eukaryota > Metazoa > Chordata > Mammalia > Afrosoricida > Tenrecidae > Nesogale > Nesogale talazaci. The sequence goes on along the minus strand of PVJH01037453.1, from coordinate 1,797 downwards.
GCCTGGATTGCTCTACAGAGACTACTCAGCGGCCCTCAAGACTTGAAGGACTGCCAGTCTTCTAGCTGCATCATGCAATTGAGTTGCACTGAGCAATATGTACTGCTTTATAGATAGTTAACTGTTTCTTTCTTATCTTATATACCTTTCTCTTTCTATAAATATATAAAAAGAATTACTAGTGTCCTGATTTTTATTTCTCTAAGAGAACCCTGCCTGACACAGATATATACATATACATATATATAATAGCAACAAAATAATGAAAAGCCATCTTGTACAAGTGAAGAAGTTTGTATCAATGTATGCAAACAAGTGTGCTGAATTTATGATAACTTGCTGTGGTCACCTGGCTAACATTCAGCTTATTGTCCTGTCCCCAAATTCCACCTTTTGCTCTATTTAAAGCAGAAGTGGATACTGGGACCAGAGATAACTTTAGAGTCCTTGATACTTCACCTTTCTGTTTTCTCCCTTTGCCCTCTGCTCCTCTCCCCTAGCGTCCTTAGTCTATAGGTGATTATCAGCTTTCCCCTGAGATCCCAGAGTGGAGCATATTGTTTTACTTTATTTTTAAACAGAACGCTGTGAAGCAGCTCCATTCTGTAAGGAGTCTCCAAGAGTTGGAATCAATTACTGAGTGATTTTTTTTACCTCTTCATTTCACAGTATTTAACGCAAACTGGACAACTAAAATACACTCAGCAGAGTAACACTAGGTCTCCTTACCCAGAGCAATAATTGAGATGATGGTGTTGATGATGATGATGATGATGATGATGATGATGCTTGTGATAAAAAGAACTGAGACATTGAGAACCCCCTGTGGTACAGTGCGCTATGCAGTGAGTAACTAACCAAAATGTCAGCAGTTCAAAACCACCCATCCAGCTGCTCCCATGGAGAAAGAGAAGGCTTTCTACTCCTGTAAAGAACTACAGTCTTGAGAGCCCACACAGGGACAGTTCTATCCTGCTCTACAAGCAATGAGGTGACTTGATCATATGCCTGTCACCTCTTCTTTTTCTGTCTCCATCCCCTCCTCCTACTTCTTTCTCTTTTTCACCTTCTATTCTGTTTTTACAGATAGTTTTTAGATTTAATTTTCAAAACAACCCTCTGAGATTGGTATTAACATGTTTTATTTTGAGGAAAGTGAGACACAGCGAAGTTAAGCTATTTACTCAAAGTACAAAAGTCATTAGGAGACTCTGGTTACAGAACACACGGCCAGGGGGCGGGGAGTGTCATGCCCCTTTGTTCTGAGGCACACAGCACAGGAGTTTTCCTGCTTATAATATGTTGGCAAGGGCTTTTTTCCTGACAGCATCCCACAGTGGAATGACAGGCACTCAGCTACTACTTCTTAAGTAGACTCTTCTGTCAATGCATCCGTGGCTAAAGTTGTCTAAGACAAAGACAGATTCCAATGGTTATTGTCACTATGCTTAGCAGTCCAAAATAAGATGACAATGACAATTTCTTACACTCAATATTTAATGAATAAATCCTTAGTACGTGTGAACCTCATTGTCTTGAAAGTGAGGAAATAAAACTACCATGGGCCTCATTGACTTCAAAATTATGGGAAGTCCCTGAGTATATTACAGAAGACTTATCCAAATAAATGCCTGATCATTCCCTACTATGTCAATTCAAACGGCCTGAACACACACTTCAGTTGTTCCTTGGAGGCCATTTTTCTATATAGAAATTGTTCCTGGAAATACAGTACATGACTGAAGAGTTTTGCCTAGTTGAGCACATTGGAGTTTTCAGGTGGGCTGTTAAGAAATT
>PVJH01037452.1:0-17903 GCA_004026705.1 Nesogale talazaci | reverse complement strand
AGCCAGGGACCATGAAAGAATTTTTTAAGTGTCACTTTTGTATCTTAAAATCTTTCTGCTTGTGAACTCGTATATGCATATTTAGGTAGACTTTAAGAGGGTTGGGCTAAGGTTCTCAGATCTGTCAAACGGAAGATAAAGGAGAGATCTAGGGTAATATTTTCCATTTATACCTGCAAGAGCAATATAGATTCTAAACATTCTTTGATGTTAATTCATATAAGCACACTGAAAGTCAGTTAACTTGAGGTTCATCCGTGCATTTAGTAACATTTTAGGGAATACTGTTTAATGAATCAAAGATGTAGAGTTGAATGAGACAAGCATAGCTCTTTCCTCACTAGCAGACTTGCTGGGTCAGTATTTAAAAGAACTAATTACTTGTGTTTCAGAGCTTAGCATCTATTAAATACATCTCAAGAGGCTTGGTTGAGGGGCACTTGTAGGTCACTCAAATGAAATGTTAACTCCTTCTGGTCTTTATTTATCAAGTCAAACGTAACACCGTCATTGTAGGCAATTAAGAGTCAAAATATCTTAGAGGACAGCCAGGCACAAAGCCATTTATCAAATTAAATTACTTAATCTTTTCAATTTATTATTTTAAAAGTAAACGACCCTCCAGAGTTACTGGGCCTAATTACCTCACCAGCCTAATGTGTGAGGCAGTTTAAAATCTCAATCTCACGCTTCTAATTAACATATACTTTCCTTTCTAGCGAACATATCCTTGATTTTGCACTTTTTCTTTTAAGAGGCAGTGAAAATAACCATTTCTTTCTTCTATGTAGTATCATAATTCTTTTTAGACTGGTCACCAGTGTATCCTAAGAAATGTGAATCTTGTACTCTGAACAGAATAGTTACGAGGATTCCATATCTACATTTGGGTTCCACCCAAAGGACACTATGAGATCAGGCTTGGGGGTTAGGGATTGCTTGCAAAACCATCATAAAAAAAAAACTTATGAAGGAAGAAAAAGCAAGTGAGAGACAGAGAAGGGGAAATCCACTAAGGGTATGTATTGAGTGAAAAGATTATCATTGTGGTTGGCTGGGTCCCTTTCCTATTAGGAACCCCCTAAGGAACTAGGGGGAACAGATTTCAGAGTTATTCTATCAAAGGGCAAAGTAACATAAATTGTTTTTCCACTAACTATTGGATATCACTGGTTGAGGGTCTTCTTTGGGGTAGTCAAATCCCGGTTTCTTCTAAGGCTTTCCAACCCGCAGACTGAACAAGCTTCCATATTGTCAGAGGACACTTTTGGGGCAAGAAACAAGAACAGGCACCTGAGTTGTCAATAGGAGCTGGCCCCTGCAGATGTCATTTCGTGTCAAGAGGAATTGATTCAAGGTGGAGCTTCTACAGCACTGGCACATTCTAGCATCAAATCACTGTGCAAATGTATTTAGTCAAAAAAGAACCATGGTCAGTCAGTGTTTCACAATACATTGGCGCACAGTCTGGTCCAAAATTCACCATAAATAAGACTGTATTTTCTGCAGCACATCCAATACAAACTTGTGTGACCATGCAATCTATAGCATGTGAATTGCTTCATGGTAATAATGGTTATTCAAATCCTCCAAAAGCATTCTACCATCTCTTCTTCCACCAATCTAAAACATATATAAGGATTGAGGGGAGAGAGAGGTGTTGTGAAACATTTGTTCCTAGGAAAACTGCCCTGGGAAAAGCATTTAACAAGCTGCTATCAAGCCAATTCTGACTTAGAGCCACTTGATGGAACCAAGTGGAACTACTCCACAGGGTTGATGAGACTGTAAATCTTGCCATCGCAGACAGCATCATCTTGGCCCCAGAAGTGGCTGATGGGATTAAACTACTGACCTTGTGCTCGGCCACCCATTGCTTAACACATTGAGCTAACTGTTCTGTTAAAAGCAGTGAAGATTATCAATCCAGAGTGCCACCTCCTATTCATTTACTGGTGTGTCTACACACCGGGTGTGTTTTGTTCTCACTCATGACATCAAAGAGTGTATACATTTTTGACACTAATTAACTTCTCAAATTCACTTTTATTGAGTCAATGTGTCCTCACAGCAACTCTGTCACACAGGACCGAATGCCCCTGTGAGTTTCCAAGATGGACACTGTTGATGAGAATAGAAACTCCTGCCTTTCTCTTGTGGAGCAGCTGGTGGTTTTTGAACTGCTGTCCTTATGGATGACAGTCTATTGCATCACCAGTACACCACCAGGGATTTTCGGGGCAGGTATTCTTAGCCTTATTTTGCAACATAAGCAACTAAGTGATGTTAGGTGTGTGGATTGGAGACCAAAACTTTGACAATTCATGGGTTTGACTCCTTAAGCCAGACTACTTCTGTCCATCTTCCTCAGCACCCTGGTTTATCATGGTCCTGTTCCACTGGGAAAACTCCTAACCAAGGACCAGTAAAATTCCAAGGAGGCAAGGAACCGTGGGAGCCAGACTCCAGTTTCTGGAGCTTCAACTTCTGCATTCACTACCCTGTAGCACTTGCCTTCCCTCACTTGTCTCTAGATTCCGGCTTTTCTAGGTCATGACCACCACAGAACCTTGCATTGAGACAACTGTGTTGAGGAGTAAAGTCTGTACTGGAAACATATTGAAGAGAGTGCTGTACAATTTTACTTCGAGCCAGATGAAAGGTTGATTATAAAGAATTTAAGTCAGCACCTAATGGTCAATTTATGTTTCAAGTGATCGGCCTTCTTCATAGACCATCCAATTAGCAATTCCTTAAAAGTAGACTGTTCTGATAGTCTTACTTATTAACATAGAGTACAAGATTAACCTTTACTTATGTGTGCAACCTCTTCTCACACCATGGTTCCTCTAGAACAGTGGCTCTCCCCTTTCCTAAGGCCTTGACCCTTTAATGCAGTTCCTCGTTTTATGGTGATCCCCCAACCATAAAATCATTTTCATTACTACTCCATAACTGGCATTTTGATGCTGCTATGAATGGGGCAACCCCTGTGAAAGGGTCACTCAACCCCATAATGGGTCAAGTTCCACAGGTTTAGAAATCCTGCCATATGTTAGTATAAGCCTCTTATATTTACATGCTGCTTCCTCCATTGGTGCAATCGTGCATAGTGTCCCCTCCTCTGAGAACGTTCTTGCCCCTTATCCTCAACAGTTAATCCTGTTAATGCTTAGGCCTGGGATCTCAGGTCAGATGTCAGTAGCCTTCCATAACCTATCTCATTAGGCAAATTCTCCTGCTAGAGGTTATAATAACATTATGAGTCTTCTTTATTTTGCTTTTGTCAGAGATATAAAGATCTATCTCTGTGTCCATATTTCATTTCTATCCATCTATCACATCATCCTGTATGTTCCATTATAATGAAATAGCCCCAGCACCTAGCACAGGTGTTTGTTTATGGAAGGTAATCAATGTGTTAGTCTGGGTAGACTAGAGAAACAAATTCATAAATGTGCATGTGTATATAAAGGAGAGGTTTATATACAAGAGTAACTATACAGTAAGAAAACATCTCAACCCAGCCCAAGGTCATAAGTACAATATTTGCCCATATGTCTGATACCAATCTATAAACCCACTTCAGACTCATGAATCATATGCCATGACACCAGGACAAACACAGACCAGTGAGTGGAGAGTTTTGTGTATCCGCTGGTGATGGAAGAATCTCAGCACTGGCAGGGGCCTGGGGCCTCTCTGTGACTTCTCAAGCATCTTAGCACTGACAGGAGTCTCTCTGTGGCTTTTCCCACTTCAGAGATCTCGTTCCATCAGGGTTAAACCCATGTGGCTGCTCATCCAGGATGTTTCACAGAGTGTCAGCCCTGTGTCTTGTCAGTAAAGCATCTCCAAGGGACTGAGTCATAAGCCTCTCATCTCCAAGGGGGAAATAAGACCAGATTTCCCAGAATTCTCAGGAGAAAGCCAGGCCCACAGAGAGTTCTCATTGGCTACCTCCAGATTGACAGGCTAGGCTCCATCCCTATACTCCCAGTCCTGAAATTGACAAAAGATTACATGACTGCCACACTCAATAAGTGGGTTTTGAATACAGAATACATTGTTAATAATTTCTCTGAGTTGGACCTATAGTGTTGTTTGAAGTCCCAGGAGTCCTCAGTGGGAAGCAGTATTCCCCTGCCTACCCCAAAAGGGGCTTTGACATGAAGAAGGGTCTATTTTGATCGTCACAGTGAATAAGGGCCATGACTCAAGTTTGGTAAGGGAAGAACATTAAAAATCCTGTAATGTCTGGAAAAGCCTATGCAAGGAACAATTGCTTCACCTAGAGTAGCACCAGTACCCTGGGGAACATGAAAAATTATGTATTTTAATGAGGCCTCTAATGTCTTTAAATAGTTGTCAGGAATTCTTATATTGTATAGGCAAGAGTGTATATGTATGTATTGTATGTGTGACTGTAATCATTTTTTAGTTCTTCTCATGTCAAACTAGCAATTGACTAACAGATTTTTTTCCTAAGTGATCCCTGAGATGATGGGGAGACTGTGGGGAAGCACAATGAAGGGGAATGGCAATGGGAAAACTATCTGGAATATACTCAATTTGAAGCTGCAAAACGACCAGGAGCCCAATGCTAATTTAATTTATACAGCTGATATTTTCCCATTTTTCAGGTTCTTTTCACTTTTCTATTTCTGTGAGGCTTTTTCTTATTCTTATTTTCTAGGTTAAATTCCCAATTGGACACGTTCATGTGTTTGCATTCTTCCTTTTAGTTCACATAGAGAGACTCTTGATTGGTTTTCAGACCTGTGAGTGTACAGTGTCACAGGCTGTGGCAGCAAGAGAAAGGTTCTGTGAAATCTCTTCCAGTGTTCTTATAACACAAAGGCAGTCCAAATGTCAATTGTAAAGCTCCCTTTACCAAGTCTGAACAAATTATTCCCACGATGCATCTCCCTAGTCAGGTGGTTGAGGAAGCATAATGGATTTATGGGAAGTACCATAACATAAAGGGAGAACCCCAGATAGGGAGTTCAGACATTGTAGAAATCTACCAACCAACAGTAAAGAATTTTAACCTTTTAAGCCCTGGTTTATGCATAAATAGTATGCAGGGGGTGGGTGGTGGCTATATCTGACCTCCTCTGACTTCTCAATTGCCAAGAAGTAGGGGTCAGATACATTTTCAACATCCAACCTTCTAGAGCCTACTCTGACACCAATTATTCTTCCTGAGGGACTTCTATGCTGGGTACAATAATTTCTTGCACTGGTCACACAAAGCTCACAGAATATCCTCATGATGAAGGTATTTATTAAGGGACTTGAGAGGTTGCCAACAGTAGGGATCAGGTAAACAGTAAGGCTGTAGTGATTGGTTCACAGCAGCACCTCTCCATTGTCAGCAGTCTTTATCTGGTCCTCAGACGCTCATCCGTGTAGTGATTTGGCCTCTAACTTCATGGACCAGGAAGCCTGACTGACATTCATGCCTCAGTATCCCATAATCTGGACCCTGTTCTTCTATTCTTTCTTATAATTTCCTTACTTTGGCTTCTGTTCTAGGGCTGGCTCACTTGCTCTGTTCCACGGTATCTATGCCACACTGTCCCTGGTGCCCCTGGTGTCAGCCTCCACCACTTCAGACAGGGATCTTCAATATGCTCTCCTGATGGTCCTGGGATTTCTCTCTGTGACTGAGATGGCTCTTATATGCAGAGGAAGGGACTTGATAAAGGTGTGAGCTTTGTTGTTTAGCAGGTCAGACCCACAAGGAAACAAAGTGGGTGACTTGGTTCACACCCTCCATTAAAACTGCTACTGAGTTGATGCCAAATCTATAGGACAAGATCAAACTACTCCTGTGAGTCTCTTGGACTCTATAAAGCCTCATCTTTTCCTGCAGAGGAGCAGGGCATTTCAAACTGCTAGTCTTGCAGTTTAGCAGCCTGACAAGCGACCATTCTGCCACCAGGGTTCCAATCCCCACTTAATCCTGTTCATTAGTGTATCAGAGAACTCCTTCCAAAATGGGATTAAAACCCCAGGCATAGAGTCCAGAATTTTAACACATCACAGAATGAGTTCTGGTCAGAAGGGCCATATTAATGGACTGCATCTCACTTTAACATTTGAAAATAATGAGACAAAACAAGATAAACTCCATGATTCTTTCTTGATTTAAAATTGGGTTTCCAAGGAAGAAATGGTGAGGAGGAAAATAAGTGGAGTAGGGTATATTACTTTAGAAACCAGACAAGCATGTATAAAATTATAAGCCCTGTGTTATTTTCCCAAGTGATGCCTTTGGAAATGGACAGGCACCACAAATCTGGACAAGAACCCCTAGTATATTTCTAGGAAATTTAAAACTAAGGGAGTGGAATTCCATGAACTATTGAGGGGGAAAAAACTGATGTTAATAGCTCTACATAAGCGTCCAAGGGTTTGAACTCTGAAGATCCTTGCTGTATTCTCTATGCCACCACTTTGAGACTACACCTTGGGCATGCTACTTACTTGGGCATGCTACTTAACCAGTTTTAGCTCCTGTTCCTTTGTCTGCAAAATGAGACTAAAATGAGTTCACAGGGTTGTCAGAGTAATTAACTGAGCCATTGGCGTGTGCAAGCATCTCTTCGCACATGGTAAGTGCTCCATAAATACTTGATGCCATTGCTATAAGAAAATGCAGCCTATCAAGAATGGAGTAATGTAATAAATAATTCTTTGGTTGCCAGAGTTCTCTCTGCTTACAACTCACCAGCTCCAGAGTGGCTGATGAATATGTTATCTTTGCATGACCAAACTGCTCATGTGACTGGTACCAGTAAAATGCTGATAAGAGGTACATTTCAAAAAGTGTTATTTATTAAATTTTATAACTTTATTTTCCCTTAAAATTGCTACAGATGGTTATGGCTTAGAAATTAATGACAGTGAAAGAAGGACTCAATTTACCGTTTAGTATGTCATGGATGATAAATTCCAGTACCTGACTCACTGATAATTATCTTTTAATTTTCATTCTGGAGCGAGCCATAGATATATTAATGCCCTCAATTGGACCCTATTTTGACCTGGTCAAGTCCACATTTATGTGACTAGCTGGGAAGCAATTTCACCTCAAGGCAATAGAGTCAGTTTGTATGTGGCATCTCTATTACCATGAACTGGGTAGGCAGTTGCCAAAGGAATTTTCTTTACCCTCCGCTGGGTTGGTCACAGGGTTGCTATATAGTTTGCTACTCATCACTATGATTAATTGCCACACTGGCTTCATCATTTCTCCTGGGAGTTGACCCCTCACTTGAGATAGACATCATGAGATTCTGTCAAATTATACCATTCTGAGATTGAAATATTCTTGTATCCTTTTGGAAGATGGTTCAAGATTTCCAGTGTTCAGGTGCCATAATCTTGAGGTAATTATAGATATTTTGTTTTCTCTCTGCTTCTGCCTTATTTCTTGATCCTTATATATGTTTCATTGATTCATTCGTGTTAATAATTATTAGTTCCACAATTTCCAAAGCATTCGACTATTATAGTTGGCTGTCAAGTCATGTTAAAATGGAGCACGCCTGTACTAGGCAAACTTTTATAATAATATGTTTGGTTGTTTTTCATGAGCTTAGTTTTCTTTTGATGCTGGGTTAATTCTATTATGTGCCAGGACTGAGTGTTTTTAAAATGTTTGACTTATTTCAAGTTGTTGCATAAAATAAACCCATAGCACAGGCTCAGTATCAGATAACCTTATTTTAAGTAAAGATACCATATATACTTGAGTATAAGCTGACCCAAATATCATCTGAGGCACTAAATTTTACCACAAAAACTCACTTAAAAATGTGCTGAAAATACTCGGCTTTCACACATGTATATATGGTAAATGACCTGAACTAAGTTGTTAGGCAGTAAATGAGACATGTCGAGTATAATGTGTGTTTCTAGTTCACTCTGAGACTTTAACGTGACTTAAAACAATGTAAGAAATTATAAGACTAATGTGCTCTTGCTAATTTTACCAGTGCTGCCACTTTTTTAATAATAAGTATACAGTTTTGCTGGATAACAGTTGGGAAATTACTTTTGTTGAACTCTGGTTTGCGTTTTGGGTGAAATTTCACCCAGCAAATTACTTTCGCATCCCATGCACAAATGATTCCTTGCCACTGAATGTTATCCATGAATGTGGTCTTTTTCTTTCTCAATCCACTCTTCTCCTCCCCAGTCCTCCAGTTTCAAGGCCCTGTCCCTGCTTTCCCATGTTTACTTTTAGGTACGTGTTGCTTTCCTGTCATCGATTTTTCTAAGGCGCGCATTCCTCAGGAGTGCTGTTGTTTATATAGAACCATCTACACGCTCTCTTCATCAATGTGAAACTGCTGTTCAAGATACCTTTTCATATGCATGTCTATACTTGTCAGACCGCTTCAGCATCACTCATGTTCCATACGACCGTTGGCCATTTCACTTCAAATATAGAGTAGCATTTTGACTCTCTATGTGGAAATTGTTTGACTCGCTTGAATAGATGGCCCCTCTCAGTAAAAACAGGTACATGAATCTGTAGTCGCTAGGTTCTAGCTGTAGGTTCTGATTCAAAGCCCCTTTCGGTGTGTGGCTACAACAGACTGCAACACTCATTCCAACTGGTTGAGGACTGGCATCGTTTTTGTTGCCCTTACCCTTATGAAGTATTTTTTTTCCAGAAATTGGTCTTGCTTGGTAACATTTCTAAAGTATGTGGGAAGAAACTTCCAATACAGATTTGTTTGTTTTGTTAACAGTCCATGGTACTTTCAATAATCTCCAAGTGCATCATTTCTTCTTCAGTCATCTTTACTGGATTTCAAATTTTCATATGCACACCAAGCAATTGAAAATACCATGGTTTGCAACAGGCACCCCTTAGTCCTCAAAGAAACATCTTTGTTTTTCAAAACTTTGCAGAGGTCTTATGCAGCAGATTCACCCAGTGCGACTCATCTTTAGGTCGCTTGACTGCTGCTTCCACGAGCATGGACTGTACAGTCAAGAAGATGACATTCTTGATGGCTTTGATCTTTTCTCCATTTCTCAGCATGCTACCTATTGGGGTAGTGAATATGAGTGGGCATAATAAAGAATAAAATGAAACAAATTCATAAGCGTATAAATTTAGAGGGAAACAAGAGTGGAGTAGTGAAATATATCCAGAAAGTACACTTAGTTTACAGTAATACCTACTAGAAGATTCTGTCAAATCACTAGAAGCAGAATTAATTGTTCACTTTCAGTTTTCCAGTGGGAAAAACCCAAAGGACACTCTTTGCAAGATTTACAGTTTGATATGTTTACATTTGGGAGACCCAAGGAAAGGCTAATTTTTCCTGACATAAACTATATGAAATATTTCATACTGCTTTAATGAAGGGATTTTCTTATAATACATGAAAAATGTTTTCTTCAGCATCATCCTGATAATTATATCATGGACATACAGTTGCTTTTTCAACAATACTCAGCAAAATCAATTTTGCACATCACTGAAACTATGCAATTCAATTTCATGAGGTATCCAATAATCAAATTTTTTCCTCCAATAATAATATTTGACCACTGGGAAATAATGAATAGACTTTATAATCTCCATTCACACAAATATATGTTTATAAATATGCATATTCTGCAGACACCCAATATACTGATATTATATGTTTGTATATAGTTTGTTCTCCCTGGGGTTCAATCCTCAATCGAATCAGACTATCTAGACTATCAATCTAATAAGAGTTGGTTGAATACATTACCACACCATTGTTTACCAGGGTACTTGAAAAGGAAGAATTCACAGTAAATGACAAACACAGTTGAAAATTGTGTCCCCACCTTTTGAGTCTACATCAAATGCTCTTAGCTTAGTACACCTTCCAGTCACTGTTTTTAAAGTTTCAACTAGATACTTCCCCAACCCTCCCCTCAGGCGTGTTTCCTGCCATGTGCCTTTTCTGGAGTCATTCAACCACAGAAAAGCACGCAGCTCTCATAAATGCACAGCCCAGCAGGCCTTGATCTCTGTAAGCTATACACAGATTTTTCACTATGAAAAAGATCATGCATCCACTGTATTGGGATATGTGATGGCAAAAGTGAACAGAAATACCTGAGGGAAACAATAATAATATTATGAAGGTAAAGGGTTTTGTAACTACTTTAGAAATGCTTTTTTTAATGAAATGCTCAAGTCTGCCAATTATCTGTTTAAGGAACATTATGATGTCACATTATGATGTCTCATTATGACATCAGATAGGGAAGGAGCTGTGGTGGCCTAGACAAGACCACCAGCTATTCCAAGGAAGAAAGATGAGGCTTTTTACCCTTGGCAACCCACTGAAACAGTCTCCTCCTGTCCTATGGTATCACCATGAGTCAGAATGGACTCCGAGGTGATTGAGCTCCTTTGTGGTGGTTGTTCCCTCGACAACTTTGGGGAAGACTGTACTGGAAACCAGACCTACAATCTAATTGTCAACCCAACCTAGATGCAAAGACTTTGAAAGGAGCGGTCTTGGCAGGTATCCTATACAAGAGTTAGGGCTTCAAGGGGAAATGAATGGGATGCTGAGACTTGGATTGGTACATATGGGTGGGTGAGTTTGAGAAATCCTTTTTTATAAAAAGGTTGATTGACTTATAATTCATACATTATGTGATTCAGTGGTTCAATCATATTAAAATGAATTGTGCCCCCACCAAAAAAATCAATTTTAGTACACTGTCTTCTTTCTTGTACTCATTAGCTTCCCCTTTTCCCCAACCTCTCTTGCCATAACTCTCAAAACCCAAACCAAACTCACTGCCATTGAATGATCTCTGACTCATAGTGGTCCTATGGGGCAGGGTGTAACTGCCCTTGTGAGGCATTGAGATCACAATTCTCTACAGGACAGGAGTAAAGACACTCATCTCTCTAAGAAATTATTACCCCTGTTACTATCTCATCAGATTTACTTATACTCAATTTCAAATACAGAAAAACATAAAACAAAACAAAACAACACAACAACAAACCCATCGAGAGCATAATAAAGGAGAAGCATCTCAATTGAAAAGAAAGCAGAAAATATTAAAAACCAGAATGAATTTTTAGTGTTAAAAGAGAGAACAAATGATAAGATATCCTAATTAAGTCTTCATTAATCTGTTTTATGACGCACTCTGCCTTTTAACAGTCTATTTGCATCCCTGGTTATTCATCAGAGGGTATCCACCAGAGGCTTAATCCGCATGGCAATCCAGAAGTGGCTTTTCAGTTTTCACTGTCATCTAGAGCACTCTGAAAACCCAGGGCTCAGAATTTAAGCTCTAATACTGTTTCCTCTTCCAATCTTCCATTTTATCATTTATAATCCTTTGTTCACACAGGTGAATGTATTTCTTCCATTTGGACTTAGCTGACACACCTCAATTAGATGGCTGCTTGTTTTAAGAGATGCCATTATGACCCCAGAGACTATTCTTTCTAGCCAGACAAATTATGACTTTTTCACCACAGTTTGCTGTAGATATTTATTTGTGAGGCTAAGTGTAAAGTGGGGTCTTGTCAAAAGAAGCAATTGATCTTAGATTAGGAGCCTGAGGAATATTCAACCCCAAATTCTACTAACCCTTCTAATTGACAGGAGTAACTTTTCCCTCTTTGCTAGAAGAGAGAATCTCTTCTTCCACACATACCTTGGAAATGTCTCGTGCAAGGCAGCTAACTTAATTATGATGTCTTTCTTAAGTACTGATTCTCCTGCTGATCCTCATGGCTTCAAGGCTGAATATCAGGGCCAGGTCTTAGCACAGCTTAAGCAGAGACTTACACAGTGCCTCTTTTGTGAGCACATTACAGGACATAGTTACAGAACTAGGTCACCAAAGAACAAAGAACCAAAGAACACATGTGTGAATGAATCATAAGGTTATTATACAAGGGAACAATTGACCTGTGAACACTCATCTGTGATTTGCGATTCAAAAGAATGCTGGATTTTGCTCTAATATGCTAGGATATCTCTTCGAAGCTTTCATAATAGTGACTGACAGGAACACCTGGGCATCAGAAGGCTTAGAAAATGTAACGTTAGAATGGATTTATTTTGTGAGAGGGGGGAATCCCGCTTAACCTTGTTCCCCAGAAGAGCCATAGGGCAGTTGTTTCATTAAGGCAGTAAGAAATGTCCTGGTCAAAAGAGCAGTGATGCTTTGGAGAGATTTGGTGGTAGCTGTCCTCTGCAGAACAGGGATGACAGAGCAGATAACAATAGTACGGACTCCCTAATGTCGATGGAGAAATAAAGGGATTCTGGAATAGCCAAGGTCAAGAGAAGCACTTAGCCTTCTGAAGCAATATGGTCTTTATCTCAGACTCAGCTTTTTGAGACACTCAAGATAAGATAATAATAAAGGCAAAAATAAAAGCAACTGCTTTATCTTTCTAGTCAGTGTTATATGTTTACTTGATCCTTACTTTACTTATTCCTTTTTGCTTGCAAGTTTCAATTCACTTAAGCTTTTATAGTCTTGAAAAGTTCACGTATTTTCATTTGAATATTGCAGCACTGTATCATTAAGTCTTTTTTTGCTGGTTTCTTCTTTGCCTTTCCATTCTCAGTAATTGAACCCATTTTACTTTTGATTATTCTAAGCACTTAAGTGACATACGTTTTTCAGTTTCTGGATGAATAATTTATTTATAATATTCATAACGGAGTGTAGAACAAATGTTTTTTTTTGTTTCTTTTGACATAGTCATTCACAAGTCTGTTCATCTGATTCTTTTTGCCAATTTAGAAAGTGAAAATATAAAAAGGAATGGATTCCCTCTTAATGACCCTCCTTTCTTCAAACAGGAAAGTAGTTGGATAAATCAGCCACTATGTAACTATTTATGCCATTAGATATGCTCCTTAGATATTCATTAAAATATTTTTATAACCCACCTAATGTGTTCCTATCAAAATGATAACTATGAAAGTTCTCTTATGCTTTCAGACCATTTATGATGGGCTATAGAGTTTACAGAAATATCTGCCAATATATAAGTACTGAAATATGGTTCTTAAAGACTTCCTTTCTCACAGTGGAATGAGTTCCATACATTTGGCTGAACAAACTTGACCTTGTAAGGAGATTAAAAAAATGTTAAAATCATCCAAGTAATGTACATAAGACAGGCCAGTGTACATCAAACAGATTGAAGGATAATTTTTGTTTTCCTCCCTTTCCCCTTTCTATATATTCTTTAAGCATTGGGAAACTCTGCCATGTGTCAAGAACCTGTCTGCCATACCATTCCAAACTAGTCACCATTCAGTAAATCATTACCCTTAATGAGATCTATGCTAGGGGCTTGGATCCAAGGTATCTTGAAAACAGAGACCTTTAAACTCAAAAGATACTCCCACCCCCTTGGGGTAAACAACACATTTTCCAATTCAACAATTTTTATGCATACAATTTAGTGAGGTTACACTAACAACCATACTGGACAATTTTCATCAATATCTTTTGTCACCCTGAACAAAAACTCAATGATTCCTAAGTAATAATCCTCTCTATTTATTGTCCCCACCACATCCCTGTTAACCACTATCAAATTCTGACTTCCACCTGTCCCAAGTACTTCATTCATATTAGTGTCTACCCTTTTCTGATTGACTTATATCACTCAACATGCCTTTGTCATAGTTTGCAGACATTTCAGCAAATCTATTTTTTCCAGGTTCCAAAGGCAATTACTTTCCTATCCAATGAAACCATCTGCCCCTGAGTCCATTCAAACTCCAAGAAACTCACCCTATAGGACAGAAGAGATCTCTAAAGGATTTCAGAGGCTGTCAATCTTTCTGGAACCAAGCTGCTTCATCTTTCTCTCGCAGAGTAGCTGATGGGTTTGAAACACCAACCTTTCATTTAGTAGTCCAGCATTTAGCCCGCTGAATTGGCAGGTCTCACTGTATTTTGTATCAGTATAGTCAATATATTCCTCAACTAACTTCTCAATAAAACTGTCTTTGGCCCCAGAAGTTAACATTTTTTTGGTGCACATCGAAGAGGTGACAGTGATTCTTGGATACTTACTGAGCTTGCCTGTACTATATAGCTTTTGGAAGATATTTTCCAGTGTCTTTCTGAAACAGTAATCCTCTTGTTTAGACTATAATTTGGCAAAAAAAAGCTCTGTGTTATTTGACTAGACTTGCTTAGACCATACACAAGTAGTGAAAAATAAATGAAAAGATGAAAACAATAATTCATTAGAGTTTATATTGGATCTTTGCATGTGTCTAAAAGCAAGAGTCTTTGCCACTATTTCAATATTTCATTGCAAATGTACAAAATGAGGAAAATTCTGAGTCCTTCAGGATCTGCTACATTTGTATTAAAAGGTAATTTATGCCCAAATATATATGGCATGGTCAGGTTAAAGCAAGGAGAGTATAGCTTTGAAACTGTATTTTATTTATACACACATATATACAATATAACACACACATATTCCTTAGAAGCAAGGGTGGTAATTTGGACATGTCAGGAGAGGAACATTCTGTTTGATAAAGTGAGGGGCAGTGAAAAAGAGGAAGACCTTCAACAAAACAAATTAACATAGTGGCTAAAACAATGGGCTCAAACATAACAATTGTGTGGTTAGCACAGGACTTGGTGATGCTTCATTCTGTTGGGACCAACTCAATGCCATCTAACAGCCACAACAATAGCAATTTGGAATAGGTTTCTTGATGTTGTATTATATTTTCTCTTCCTGGAACAGTTCAAGGAAGGAATAGAGACTAATGGGTGGGAGTGTTAGAAGGAATTCAAGTTCTGGATGACTGGTTGAAAGAGTGGATCTTTAATGCTACATCCAAACCATATATTCTGTTAATTTGCAAAACCATATCTACAACCAATTATAGGCTGGTAAAAATAAATTGGAATAAGTTCAAAAATGTTTTGTCAAATTTTGTTTAGGGGCTACATTTTGAAGAACCTAGAATTATTTTTAGGAAACACAAGTAACTGGAATTATCACTTATGAATATATTTGGTACAAACAATAACTGATATAGAGAGGGTTAGCGAGAGCGAAAAGATATGTGTGCTCACTTTGGAAAGGGGAAAAGCTAATCAAGGGTCTTTTCCCAGCCTTATTGTTTGAGATACTATTATAAATATAAGTATGACAGGAAGAACATCTGTCATAAAACTATGCACTCCAATTGAATTTCCTAGAATGTGTATTACTCTTAAAGTAATCCCTGTGCCTACACCTTGTTTAGTTTAATCAGCATGATGCTTATCAATACCAGTCTCAATATAGCTACAAATATAACTGTATATACTTCATGCTTAGGGACAGTTAACACAAGAGGAAAACTTGAGGTGTTTTTAATTAAGCATCCTCTTACTAACAGGTCTTAATGTTGCTGGACTGCAGCACAGCCAGGTAAATCATCTTTCTTGACATTGAGCATCTTTGAACTTCCCGCACATTTTGCATGGTCTCAAGGGATAGCCATTTTTGCAAATTCTATGAAATCTAAATAAGAGCCTCAAGGAGAAGCTACACTTGAAAGTGAATAGCCTCTCTCCCTTCAAACATGACTGTTTCACTCAGCTCCTCCACACAGCACCTGAACGCTGGATAATTGTTCTAAAGAGAACATGGGTGGACAATTACAGCCACCTCTATAAGCTCTGTTAATAACAGACCTCTAGAAGACCTGTTAATAACAGGTCAATATTCTAATGTTTTCTGACCATCTTTCTCCTGTGACATACTGGTTGCCAGAGGTGGACACTCTCATTGGCCTCTGGGCACTATCGTCCTCCTTCAGCCTTTGTTGTTTGAAGAGCTCTTGTGATGTCATTGTTCTGTGCTGTGCTGCTCACCGCAAGGCCAGCAGTTCCAAAGCACCACCAAACTTCAGTTCTGTCCTGCCCTGAAGGGTCACCATAAGCCAGAATTGACCCGATGACAATGAGTTTTGTTTGGGTTTGCCTTAAATTAGAACTTCTGTTTATGGTTTCCTCATTGTAAAAAGTGAGAAGATTCAACACAATAATCACTGCAGAACTTGATTCAAGTTCTTGTTATTTTTTCCTGACCATTTACTACTTATTATTCACAATATTTTTCCACAAAAAATATAGCTTTCTGTATTATAGAAAGTATGAAAGATATTAAAAAAAACCTAAGACACCTACAATCTCATAATAAAAATATGATTTTTCTTATAATCACTTTCAGAACTTTCTCAGAACATCGTCTGATAAAAACAAAGTACAACTCTCTAAAAATAATTGTATGCCTTATTTTGCATTTTGTAATGAAATCTTTACATGTTTATATATACAAATAATAGGAGGCCTGATATGGTATGTATTGAACTGCTAATTGGAAGGTCAGTAGTTTGAAGCCACCAACCCATCCCCCGGGAAAAGAGGACATTTTCTACTCCCATCAATAATTGCAGTCTCTGAAAGCCACAGGGACAGTTCTACTCTGTTCCTTAGGCTCACGCACTGTGAGTCTGAACTGACTTATTATACCATGACTGTAATACACTATGATTCAGATACAAATTGACAGCAGTAAGTTTGGTCTTTTGGTAATTTAAGGTACATGGAGAATGACAATAATATAAAGACCCCAGATCTCATTATAATATTTGAGAGATGTAACATTTGCAGCTAACCATGAGCCTTCTGTGTGTCCCTCACCAACACCATTATACCCCATCTCTTATCTCTCAAGCTTGTTTTCTGAATTTGTAGTAGCCATTTCATAAATATTGCTATATTTATACCACACTGTGTGGTTATTCTTAAGTAAAATAGTTATACTTTTCATCAGTCTTCTGCAATTTTCTAGTTCGCCCAAGAATTTTGTTTTCGAGAATCATTCATGTTGAAAATATATGTATTCCACCCATTTTCCCTGGTCTATAGTGTTCCATTTCAGATCCACCTGGTATGTATTTGTCCATTTTCCTTTGATAAATGTTATAAATTGATATGGACACCATTGTCCATGTCTCTTGAAGGAAATGGAGTTTCTCGAGGGCAGTGTTTCTCAACCTTCCTAATACCACAATCTTTTAATATAGTTTCTCATGTTGTGGTGAACCCCCAACCATAAAATTATCATTGCTGCTTCATCACTGCCAGTTTGCTACCTTATGGATTCGGCGACATCTCTGAAAGGGTCATTCAACCCCCAAAGTGGCCATTCCAGGGCATCAACTCCAAAGTTCAATTACTGCGTTTCAAGGCATCCTCAGACTTTACTTTTATTAGAAGTTGGTTCCCAAAGTAGTTCTACCAATATTATACTTTCCTTGAAAATATAGAAGAAGGCCTGCTAGGTCTTGCTTTGATCACTTAACATGATCAGGCTTTTCCTCAAGATTCAGATGGCTTCTCTATAGGCCATCCGACCAATTATACTGCTTACACAACCAACCATGTGCTCCTTCCGCACAACAGACCATGGGCAGATAGGTAATCAATGACTGAGAGACTAATCAACCTAGGGATACTTGAGAGGTGGTTGAAAATAGTATTTATAACAAAATTCCTGAAACGTTTTTCATCCATCTCTGTTCTATAACCTCTGAGTGTGCCATTTAATTCTTTTTTTACAGTTTTTGTTGGCACATAATCCACATATCATACAATTCAATGGTTCAATCACATCAAGAAGAATTGTATAATAATTGCCCAATCAATTTTAGAACATTTTGATGGTTAAATTGCTTTTAAAATGAGTTATGTAATCACAATCAGATCTAGTGCTCCCTCCCCACTCTTGCACACTTTATTGACTTCCCTCAAGCTCTCTATTTCTCATCCCTATTTCCACTAAAACCCTCGCCTCATTATTTTTTTTT
>PVJH01037451.1:0-17919 GCA_004026705.1 Nesogale talazaci | reverse complement strand
GTAGTAGTGGGACTTAAGGACTGTCAGTGGCTGATGTGATAGCAGTAGATGGCCAGGCCTTTCTCTTGCGGTGTATGTGTGGTGACTGAAACCTCCACGCTTTCAGTTTAGGAGTTGAGCGATGGAACCATTTGCACCCCCCCAGGACCCCACATAATGTGCTCTTTCAACACAAATCATTGCATTAAGTCAATCTCTTGCACAAGAACTCTTTGAACTTGGGGCGGGGGGGTGGGGGTGGGGGGTGGGGAAGGATGCTCTTTAAGGAGTAGGTTGTGCCTGACCCAAACCATGGCATTTTCAATTGCTTCATATACCTGTGAAGTTGGACACTTTATAAGGTAGAATGAAGAAGACTCACTGTGTTGAAATGATGTGCTGGTGAAGAATCTGGAAAGTACCCTGGGCTGCCAAAGGAACAAGCAGGTCTGTCTTGGGAGAAGTACAGCCAGAATATTCCTTGAGGGGCAAGGATGGTGAGGTAGGGTTTCATATCCTTTAGCCATGTTGTCAGGAAAGGTCATTTCCTGAGGAAGACCATCATGCTTGGTAAAGTGGTGGGGCCATGAAAAGGAGGGAGGTTTCTAAGGAGATGGATAGACAGAGTGGCTGCATCAAAGGGCTCCAACATAAGAACAACTGTGAGCCTCACACAAGACCCGGCAGTGTCCTTCTGTTGTCCATAAGGTTGCTCTGAGGGGGGACTTACTTGACCGCCCCTAACATCAATAACACCAATACAGACACGGGACTGGGTTGGAGAATGGGGTGAGGTTAGGGGATGGTCTTTCCAAGCCAAAGCAACATCTAGGAGCAGTCATCATGAGGGTCTCGGAAGCAAGAGCATTACAAGCAGAGGCAACAGCAACTGCAAAGCCACGGTTGGCATGCACTGGGAGTTGAAAGAGCAAGGGGGAATGGAGACTGACTTGGGAGGGCCTACAGACCCAGGTCACCAGTGTGGTGTTTCATATGGAGATACCAATGAAGAGCTTGAGTAGGAGCATGACATGATCCAGTGGGCACGTTGGAATGTTCTCTCAGCAGTGGACCACAGAGGGTAAGAGGGGCAGGGACCCAACCAGGAACCATTATTTCTGTGAGTGGAAGATAGAAGAGGTCTAGACCAACGGGGTGGCAGCAGGGGTAGACAGAAGGAAGCGGCAGTGTTTGCTTATGGGAAGGGAACATTCTAGCCAAGGACATTGGTGCTGACAGTGCAACACGATAGATGCATTTGACCCCACTGAATCACACAAAGGAGCAATCTCAAAGTGGCAGATGCAGTGTCTATATTTCACCAACGAAAACCAAACTCATTGCTCTCGAGTTGAAATTGAAAGATATCTTTAAACTTCCGCACTAGACTTCCTACTCTGGTGGCAAGTGAAACCAAAGACCCCAAAGAAGACCAGGAAACAGAAGAAATAAAGAACTCGAAGCCAGAATGTAAGCCTCGTTCCTCCAGCCCACCTCGCAGACTGGGAAAGCTGTGAGCTCCGGGACCCACTGGAAATCTGGACCTGCTGCCCTGCCAGGGGAGTCCATCCGTCCACCCACATACTTTCCTCCCTGATTATAGGATCTGGTTTATGATGTCAAATTATAGAAATTAAAACCAAAGCAAAACACTACTGAATGCTGGCACCTATACTCAAAACTACGTTTCATTAGTGGGTCCCTCAAGTATGCCTCATGAAAGACACACATTAAACTTCAGTTCAGTGTTTCTCACTGGATGGTCCACAGACAACCTACATTCAAATGAGGAGAAAAAGGAGAAAAACAAAGCAAACCCCTCACTGTGAAGTCAATGCCAGCTCATAGAGAACAGGGTACAAACTCTCCAGGTGAGTTTCCAAACCCATCCTTCTTTATGGGACTAAAAAGCTTTGTGTTTCTCCCAAAGAGTGACTGCTGAATTGGAACTGCTGACATTGTGGCTAGCAGCCCATAGGGAAGCACAATACCACCAGGGCCTCACTACCTGGAAGGAGAGGAATTAAAAAGCAGATTCAGGGAGTCTCTTGCTTGCACAGGTGAGGTCCTGTAATCTGCATTTTTCCAAACCGGTGCGTATCAGTCAATGCCCGATACATTTGAGAAGCTTGACCGTTAAGTCACTGATGACTTACTAAGCAGGGAAATGCCCTGGAGACTATAAAAGCAATCAGGGAGTTGGGTCTCAAGAAACATTTAGGCTCAATTTAAAAATATAAGAAATAAAATCACAGGTTCATTTCACTGCGCAGAAAACATCACGGTGTGTGTCTTCTTACAAACTTGCTTTTATACATATAGGCATTTCCCCCAATAAAAAGTAAGTCCGCCCCTATTCTATGGCAATGGACTTCACCGACATAACCGGAAGCCATTGCCTTCGAGAACTGATTCTGGCTTCTGGGGACCTCCTGTGTTACAAGTGGCACGAACTACTCCATGGGGCTTTCTCTGGGCCTCTCTTCCCCAGAACCCCTCTTTTGAGATAGGTCTGAACACCAACCTTGAGGTTAGCAGATGAGCGTAAACAGTTTGTGCCACCTAGGGACCTTTGTGAACACAATAGGTCTTTTTATACACACGCTTATTTCTCATTGCCTGCTGGTTGATGAGGGCGAGGGCTGGGAGTTGGGTGGTGGGGGAAGGGCAGGAAATGCCTAAAGGGAGACAGCTTCTGATCAGGATCTATGTCTTTAATAAACTGAGGATGTATGGGTGGGGGTTGGAGAGCTGACAAGGTAGAATTAGAAACATATCTTATGAGAAGGGAATCCTGATGGGTGAGTCTCTGGAAGCAAACACAACATTGTGCCCTGACTATGCTCTGATAGGCCACTGCGTTTACTAAACAGCCAGGCAGACCGAAAAAGCAGAGCGAGCAACTATCACAACACAGTGGCAAGATAAATACTGCCGGCCTTTCTGATCAGCTTTATCCAAGACTTGGGAGAAAGATGGGCTTTCTCCTCCGTAAACCGTCACCCTCTTGAAAATGCACAGGGGCGGTTCTATCCTACCCTACCCTACCCTATCCTAGGTCCTATCCTATCCATTGCTATGAATCAGTAGGGACTCAATGGCATTGGCTTTGGTTTGCTTTTATCAGAGATTGAGCTTCTACCAGGCAATCCAGGGACGTTGAAGAAAGAAAGGAGCCAAACCCAGGCCGAGCGGGTGTCTCTTTCATTATCTGGACTACGTGTTGGAAAACGTCAGCATTCTCTTGGCTTCTGTACCTACGGCGTCTACAAGACTTCACACTACTTGCTTTATTATTATTATTTTCTTCGTCATGGTTTTAGGCTAGGATTGCTAGGTGTAGCAGACAAGATAACACAGGATTCCATGTTAAATTTGAAAGGCAGATAAACTGCAAATGCATTTATAGTCTAAGTAGGTCCCATGTAATACTTAAACTATATTTACACTGAACATGGCTGTTTTTCCCAAAATTTAAATTCACCTGAGTGCCCTGTACTTTTATCTTGTGACCCAATTTGGCAGCTTCCTATTTCAGAGGGAGATAATGGTTTTCAGGATAGTACTTTCTTAATTAGAAATGAAAACATTTTAACTCTCACAGTGAACTATGGGGGTTTTTCCCATAACATAATTGCATGTTCCAGGCCGTGTGCATTTTGGATGAAAGGGGGGGGGAGGGAAGGTTGTGGAGACTGACTAACCACCAGCTCTTTGAAGTCAACAGTAGGCTGGGGATTCAGCTGTCACTTCAGACCTGGGGGGCAGCAGTCACTGGCCTTCCTGCCTCCTGCTGGTGACTGGCTACCATGAAAACCAGGGCCTGGGTGGGCACAAATGGTGAAACAGATCACTACTAGCAGGGCCGTAATCAGTTTGAAGGGCCACAGAGAAGCCTCGGAAGAAAGATGGGGACAATCTACTTGTAAAACCCCGGGGGTCGGTTCGGCTCTGTAGCACACTGGGTGACCGGGAGTTGGAATTGACTTGAAAACACTACCAGCGATCAGTCTCTCATGGCCATCTGACCCATTTTGACTCACAGCGACCCTCTGGGTCTGCCTCAGACCTCCCCTCTCTATAGACATTCTTGTCACGTGCCACTGAGTCAGTTCTGAATCACAGCCGTCCAACACACCACAGAACAAATGACGGCCCGGTTCTCACTGTGTCGTCCTCACAGCGGCTCTCCTGTTGGAGCCTATTTTGCACAGTATCCTAACTGCTCTGGCAAGGGATCACATTGGGAAGTCCTGGATGTTGTTGTGGTTGTTATCTGCTCCAGCCCATAGGGACCCCGTGCACAGCAGAGTGAAACCCTGCCCAGCCCTGCCCCATCCTCACAACTCTTCTCATGCTTGAGCCCATTTCATAGTCACGGTGCCAAAGCCATGGCATCGCTTACCAAGCACGCTCTTACCTTCTTCAGGGACTGGTCTCTCCTGACAACATGCCCAAAACACCTGAGACGAAGTCTCTTATGGGAGTCGAAACCCTCATCTTTCTCCTGAGGAGTGCTTGGTGGTTTCGAACTGCTGACCGTGCAGTTCTGTCGCCCAGCCTGTCACCCACGACACCAGGGAGGCTCCATTCACAACAACTAGCGCTGTTTGGTTATTGCTGTTGGGGGCCATTGAGTCTGTTCTGATCCACAGCAGCCTTGTCTACCACAGGCAAACCCTGCCCGGTCCTGCACCCCCTCACATGGCTCCTGTGTTGGAGGCAGGGTTGCAGCCACGGTGCCAACCCATCTTGTCCCCTCTATGTCCCCACCGCTCAGCTTTACCGAGCGTGATGTCCTTCTCCAGGGCCCTCTCTCTCCTGACAACCTGTCTGATGTCTGTGAGATCAAGTCTCACCATCCTGGCCGTACTTCTTTCAAGACATCTACCCACAGGGAAAGGCATTTCCTTGCTGCCAGGCCAGGTGGATGTTGGTCTTGCTCCTTGGGAATGAACAGAGCGTGTTTTTGCTGTGACACCCCCACCCCCAGCCCGGAGTGTGTATAAAATACCATTCAGTAGGGACTTAATGCTCCAGGAAGCAGCAGGTCCTTAGGCACACAGAGGGCAGAGCTCTTAATAGAGAAAGAGCAGGTATGGGGTTGGGAGGGGGGTCTCGAGATCAAGAGGGAGATGTGAGATCATTTACTGAGTTTGCTTGCCTGGAAACGAGACCTTTATGTCAAGAATTTGTAATAAGACTAGTAGAGGCACTCACGCCGAGGCTCTGTAAAATGCTTAATGACCTTGTTCTATAACAGCTTCCTTTTGGGGAGAGAATTTACCAGCTTCCTCATCTCCTGTATTTGGTTAACATTAGGCTCCACAACTGCAGCCCGCTAACATGTCATATTTGCGAACTTATTAAGGAAGGCAGTTGTTGGGCATTTTGTTTATTTGCTTTTCAGGACTCATCTAGTAAATGGTTTCAAGACTTAAAGTAGATGAGCATGCTTTCATGTTTCTTTATTTTATTTTCTTAGAAGAAAAAGATATATAATTTATTGGTATTTTAAGAGGAAAACAGCACACCAAGGAGTCAGCATTGCCTGCCCACGGGTATTTTGGGAGTGAGCTACAAGCACATAGTTATAATCTCCATTAAAGTTTCTTTTTCCTCTTATAGCCTTCATTTTAAAGGAACAAAAAGATTCTTCTCCTTCCCCCTATTCCTCCTTTTCCTTCTCCTTCTAGCTTGTCTTTGAAAGTATAGTAACTTGAATCTGAATGGACAAAAGGCTCCAGATGCCAGCATGAGCTGGGTGAGTCCTGTGGTAGCAGGTCCTGGCAGGCAGATCTTGGAAGCAGCCTCGGGTCCTGAAAACACCCGGTGAGCCCTAGGAATGGGGTCAACGCACTTGGGCACCATATTTTACATTGATCCCAGCACCACCAGGCTTTTGAGATTCTCAGACTTGATACTATCTCAACCCACCTACTTTTCTTTACCATCTTTTTTTTTTTTTTTTTTTTTTTTTAGGCATCACTGCCCTCAGGTGGTGGGAGTAGGAGGCCCAGCCTTTGCTCTTGGGAGCTGGAATTGAACCTCCATCCCAGTGGGCCGCAGTCCCGCGCACAACCACTACCCCACCAGGGCTCAGCCTCTTCACCATCTTTTATTGAACTTCTGTTATCTGCTGTGAGTTTGCAAACACATTTGGAATCAAGCAGATCTGAAGTTGTCACTAGTCTGCTTCAAAACAGAGGGGGGATGGGGAAGACAAGGCTGCACATGGTAAGCACCGCCTTAATCTAACCTTGTTCTGAAACCATCACCTCTTGTCCTGTGTTAAATCATCCTGACCTTTATAACAGAAAGGCAGTTATTTTGTTGTCTTTGTTCATGTCTTGTATTCAGAAAATGAAAATTGCTTATTCTATTTGGTGTGTGTGTGTGTGTGTGAGAGAGAGAGAGAGAGAGAGAGAGAGAAAGAGAGAGAGAGAGAGAGAGAGACTGAGTGCACAATAACACCTTTATGTTAAATTCAAAGATCTGGGCAGTCACAAATGTTTAAGACAATGGTGTACTTGTTGAATGTTTCAGGAGATGATGACTTGGCCTGAGGGACAACATAGTACAGAGAGGGAAGACAGAGCACTTGGGAGCCCTGCATACAGGTTCTGAATCCAGGTGATGCAATCTTCTGAGCCAGGGGACTCTGGGAGTTACTTAATTTCATATCAACTTGATAAATAAGTGCAGGAGTCTAGCCTGTCAATCAGGTCACAGCCTGATGATCCCTCCTTGTGGGTGTGGCCTTGTCATAAGGATTCTGGAAATGTCCTCTCTTTCTCCCTGGAAGTGCGCAACACACGCTCTCTGCTTCATTTTCCTGCTGTTGAGGCCCTCAGAGAGCTGGAGGAGCTACATGGTTACCTGAGCTGTGCTGAGATGCTTCCACTGCCACTGGATCCACAAGACTTTGAACCACAAACTTTTCACTCATCTGCCTGTGACCTTTCCATATTCAGCACTATTGTATGTGCTGCATGAGTCTAAAGATGAATGTATGGACTAGTATCAGACATATGGACTCATATGACTTATGGAATTAATTTATACTGGGCTGGGGTGTTTTCTCAATATACAATTGCTGTTTGATATAAAATCCTTTCTTTTTTTAGATAAATCATTTTGTTGGTGACTCTTACAGTTCTTATAACAATCCATATATCAATTGTATCAAACACATTTGTACATATGCTGCCATCATCATTTTCAAAATATTTTCTGTCTACTTGAGCGCTTGGAATCAGTGCTTTATTCCCCTCCCTCCCCCACCCTCTCAGACTCAATAAATTAGAAATTATTATTATTTTCATCATACAACATTCCCTGACTTTCTCCACTCTTGTTTCTGTTGGTGTCCCCCTGTGTGTGGTGGGGTGGGATGGGGTGGGGGTGGGTTTGTATACATCAATCATTGTGATCAGTTCTCTGTTTTTCTCCTTTCTCTCCTCACTTCCCTTATCTTTATGATATCACTACTCCCCTTACTGTTCCTGAGGGGTTTATCTGTCCTGGATTCCATGTGTCAAGAGTAAAGGGTCTACGAATGTCCCTGGATTTGTTTCTCTAGTCAACCCAATCTAACACAGGGACTAAGCTTTGAATGCACTTCCCACAAAACTGGGATGATAACAACTACCTCAGAGAATTCCAGATTAATGCTCTGAACACATGTATAATACACAGTAAATACTCAGAGAAGGTCTGACCCTTGGTCTTCTTCTCCTCACTCCCCTAAGCTCCCCCCCCCACCACGCCCATCCTTCCCTCACTTGGTAGATTCCATAAAAATTTCTCAATGCACAGAGCAGAAAAAAAAAAGAAAATGCAAGATCTGACTCCAGCCACTGTTCAAGGCTAGCAGGTTAGATGAGGGAAGGCTTGTTGGAGAGGCTGGCAAGACATTTCAGGACTAGGAAGTTCCTTCAGGAAGGCTCCCTCTAGCAATGAGGTGAGATCTGAAAGGACAAAGAGCATGAACTGAAGGAAAGACTTAGAGAGGGAGAGCACATGGTGGTAGTCGTGATGCCTTTATGTGGTTCACATGCAATAAAGATAAGTTTCCTCTTTCAATTCTTTTCAATTCCTCTGGTGATAACAGCATTGCCCAGAAGATGGTAGTGCCATCTCCTGAGCAGGTTGCTGAAACAATGTGGGTGCTACAAAAAACAGATATCTACACTTTATCATGGATTACAGGCTGTGCTGTACTGTAAAGTTACTGATTTTTTTTTTTTTATGAAAAGGGGCAGTAGGGAAAATACATTTGGGGACCTATAGACTGTATTGAGAAGAAAGTTTCTGTTTGTGTGAGACTGTTTTGACCACTTCAGATTCACTTAATTCACTGAAAACCTGAAATACTTGAATGATACAGCCTTACTTGATGAAGGCAGAAGACTTGAAGCGCTTCCTGATGAAGATGACATGAGAGACTACTGCCTCCAGTTTGACTTATACCTCAACATAAAGCAAACTCAAATCTATTTTCCTTGGATCTAAAATCAGTGCCCATGAAAACAGCAGTCAAGAAACAAAATGACTTGCTGCATTGGGCAACTCTGCTGCAAAATACCTTTTAAAGTGTTATCGAGCAAAGGGGTCACTTTGAGGAATAAAGTGTACCAGACCCAAGCCACGGCATTTTCAATGAATTCATAGGAATGTGAAAACTAGGCAATGAATAAAGAAAGACTAAATAACTGATGCGTTTGTGTTATGGTGTTGAAAAACAGTGACTATATCATGATGGCCAGAAGAACAAATGAATCTATCTTGGAAGAAGTGCAGCCAGAAGGCTCCTTAGAAGCTATAATAGAAAAATCATCTCACATATTTTGGGAAATGTTACCAGGAGGTGTTTTGAGTTAAGAGCTATCTGACATCAGCAAGGATATCCCATGTTCCATGCCCTCATCTGAATCCCAGCTGAACCTCTTACAGCTCCCTATCAATTTACTGCTGCAACTGTTGTTGAACAATCTTCAGCAAAATCTTACTGATTTTAATGATGTTGTTATATAATTTGAACATTCAGTTCAGTCACTTTTCATAGGATAGGGTACAAATACAGATCTATTTCAGTCAGTCGTCCAAATAGCTGTCTTCTAAATTTCTCATCAGAGACCAGTGAGTGCTCCCAGTGCTTCGTCAACTTGCTATCTATAACATTCAATCGTGTGGTTGAAACACTTCCATTGGTACCCCATCAATTCCTAGAACCTAATTTTTGGCTAGCGCTTTCAGGGAAGCTTGAAGCTTCTTCCTTCAGAACTAATGGTTCTGGCTTATAGGCTGTCCCTTGAAAGTTTTAACGTTAACCAGCTTTTTTGGAGGGGATGAACAGGTTGTACAGGGACTGTGCATTCTTTCCACCTTTTGATGCTGCCTGCATCATTCGATGTTTTATCTACAGAACCATTAAAGAATTAAAACCTGAGACTTGACCATTTTTCTTTGTTTCTTTTCAGTTTAATGATATGTTGAGCACGTTTTTTTCCTTTTTGGTTTTCTAGCTCTAGCTCTTTGCATATTTCATCGTTGTATTCTACTTTATCTTCTCAAGATGTTCTTTGAAACTTTCTGTTCACCTCTATGACTTCGTCGTTTCCTCCATTTGCCTTAGCTGATTCATGATCAGAGAACGTTTCACAGTATTTCCTGATATCTACTTTGACTCTTTGTTCCTTCCATTGTAATGACCTTTTGCAGTTCAAAAGGTCATCTACCACGGGTGTTCAGTGTGTTAAATCCATTTTTGAGATGTTCTCCACATCCAGGTTTGTAGTTTGGACTTGTGTGAATTCCCTTCCACGTCAACTTGCATTACAACATTTGGTAATCTGTTCCACAGTCAACCCCTGGCCTGGTTTTAGCTGTTACTATTGACTTTTTCCATCTTCTCTTTTCATAAAGGTAGTCAATTTGATTTCTGTGTATTCTATGAGGAGAACTCCTGATGGTTATGTATGGAAGCACTATGTTCTTTTAAAAGGTATGAGCAATAAAGGAGTCTTTGGTCTTGCAAAATTCTCTGTGACTGCCAGCTTTGATTCTGTCACCAGCACCATATTTTCCAACTGCCTGCATTTCCAACCCTTCCAAATCATCAATCACTATAAATGTGCCTGGGTTTTAGGTTTCATCAATTTCTGACTACAGAAGTTCCTCAATTTTATCATCATTACTTTTAATGATTGGTACAAAAATTTGAATAATAGTTGTTTTGATTGGATTCCCTTGTTTGCAGATAGATATCATACTATCACAGACACCATTGTCCTTCAAGATCAATCTGGAATTGTCTTTTTTAACTGTGAATTCAACGTCATTCATCTTCAATCTGTCATTCCTGGCATTGTAAACCATAAGATTTTCTGATCCAAAATGGCCAGTACCATCCATTTCAGCTGCTAATGCCTAGAACAGCAGTTCTCAATCTGTGGGTTGTGACCTCTTTGTGAATTCTTTAATAGGGGTTGTCTAAGGCCATTGGAAAATGCATAAGTATTTCACAATATATAATTACATATTTTTGTGATTGATCACTATGCTTTATGTTTAATTATGATCAATATGTAACAATGAAAATATATCCCGTATATCAAATGTTTACATTATTATTTA
The DNA here is from genome assembly GCA_004026705.1 of Nesogale talazaci. Classification (NCBI taxonomy): domain Eukaryota; kingdom Metazoa; phylum Chordata; class Mammalia; order Afrosoricida; family Tenrecidae; genus Nesogale; species Nesogale talazaci. Next base: position 7,302 of record PVJH01037451.1, on the reverse strand, counting down.
AAACTAGAAAAATTACTAGCAAAACTAGCAAAAGTTATGAAATAGCAACAGAAATAATTTTATAGTTGGGGGTCACCACCACATGGCAAACTGTATTAAAGGGTCGTGGCATTAGGAAGGTTGAGAATCACTGGCCTAGAATATTGATCGTTATGCATTCCATTTCATTGTTGACAACTTTCAATTTTGCTAGATTTATTTCAAGTTCTGATTATTTATTGATGTTTGCAGCTGGTTCTTTTTATTTTGAGTCAAGCCTCATCAGCAAATAAAGGCCCTAAAGGCCTTGCTGTGTCCACATCATTATGGTCGACTCTACTTTGAGAAGTAGCCCTTCCTCAGACATATTTTGAGTGCCTTCAGACCTGAGGGAGCTCATCTTCCAGCATTATCTCTGACAATGTGCTGTTTATATTGATGAAGTACTCAGCGTTTGTTAATGTTCTAATGCTTGGTTTTCAGTGGCTAGGTCATCAGAAATGGATAGCCTATGCCTGTTTTCAGTCTGGAAGCTTTGCTGAAACTTGCACATTTCGGGAGCTCCTGCTTGTATTTGAATACCAGTGACATAGCTTCCAGCATCACAGTAGCACACATGGCACCAGAGTACAACAAACGGACAGACAAGTGGTGGAAAGGTAGGATATAAGTAAATAATAATACAAGTGGCACCAATCAAAATAGTGGCCCAATAATGAATTTAGGAAACATTAATCTTGTCCATCTCTTTCATGAAGGAACAGATGTGGAAACTGAGGGTCTGTGAAAGGATGACATTCCTTTAACTAGCTGTCGTGAGAACCAATGCTCAGTTCTCCTGTGTACCTATTCATTTGTCTGATCTCATTCAAGCGAGAAAACTACAAGGTAAAAGTGAAAGTAATAGGTTATGAAATAAATAAATGGGGCTGAGCCCCGGCGTATGTGGTTGAGTGCAGGGCTGCGGCCCGCTGGCTCGGCGGTTCAAATCCAGCGGTGGCTCTCAGGAGGAGCACTGGGTAGCTCCGACCACCACCAGAGGGTAGTGATGCCCACACCCAAAATAAATAAAATAAAATAAAATAAAATAAATAAACAAGATTATGGACTGTGAAGGGTTCCAGTGACATCGTGGTTATGTATTGGGCTGCTTACCTCATGGTCAGCAGTTCAAAACCAGCAGCCACAGGTGATTAGGCTTGCTACTCCTGTAAAGAGTTAGTATCAGACCCACAGCAGCAATTCTACCTGTCCTCTAGAAACACTTTCAGTCTCCATCAACTCTAATTGCTCTTGTTTTCCAGGAAGGGGCTGGTTCAAGAATCTGGTTAGGGTAATGGGGAAATTTGGGAAAAGCAGCAACTTGTGTGGAACCTGATGCTGTCAGTCCGTGCCTCAGATGTGTATGAGACACTTCACCAAATCTAGGGCTATTCTGGAGGGTTCCTAAAAAAATCCCCATCAAGGCTCAACCTCCAAAGTGGTGGAGGGAAAGGCTCACTTAGGTCCTATAACCCACCAAAGCGGCCTTAAATTCCAGTTTCTCCACTTGGTAAGAAGGGTCTGTATATCTCTCTCTGTGTGTTACTCATTTATGAACACTCACAAGAAAGATAATAAGGAACATCGATAGGACATAAACATGCCAAGAACTTTTCAGGCCTTATCCTGCTTATCCACCACAATAACAGTAACCGCTAGTCATCATTTCTCCTTTCTAGAGGAGGGAGCGGATTTAATTGAACTCTAAATGGTTGCATCTAATACCGATGGCTATACAGCTAAACAAGTGCTGGCATAGGATTCAGACTCAAGCTTACTCTTAACGTCCAGTCCAAGGCTTAGTCTTAATGTTTCAGTGCCATACATGGTCTTCGTGTCATAATACTGTATGATGAAAATGTCAATAAAGTCGGTAAAGCATCTCCCGCAGCGCCTGGGCTATATAAGGCCGGAGAAGTCAGCAGCTTTCCCACCCTATGGGTCTGCCCACTCAGCACCTGCCATCCAGAACCTTCTCCGAAGGCACTTGGCGCGGGACTACAACTCCCAGAATGCGTGGGGCGGAGCAGCTGGCCAATCAGGAAGCTCAGCCTCACTCTCCGCGACTTTTCAAGCCCTTCCCCTTCTTGAGTCCAGCCGTTGGAGAGACCACTGCGGCGGTGGCTTGTGGTAGGCTCTGGGGGTGTCCGTAGGCCTGAGTCCCCTGGAGCACGTTGTCAATGGCCTTCTGCAGGTCGGGGAAGCCGAGGGAGGGCAGAGACAGCCCGCCCCGCCGCCCTGGCCGTGCTCGGGCGCGTGCGGCGGCCCAGAAACACCGGTTGGCCATAGAACGTGACCTGCAGCCCGGGCCGGGCAAAGATGCCGGGCTGCGCCGGGGGCCTGGCACTCTGGTTACGTCTGTGTATTGCTGGGCCCCGCTCGCCCTCCTCTCTCGGAGGCTGGGACCCCTCTGGGCCCCTGGCGGCCTTGACTCAGGGGCTTCTGGGGGCCCCGGGCCCAACTCTCCTGGGGGACCTTGCCCACCTGACCGCAGACGGGAGAGACGCGGCTTTCTCGGGCATGTGGTTCTCACGGAACCCTGATGGCGTGGCGGACTCGGCGTTGGCTTGCCAACTGCGAAGTCAACGGGTTTGGGGGGAGGGGAAAGCACCCGCCTCTGCTGGGCAGAGAGACAGGGTTTCCCACTCCTGCAAAGTGGCGCTGCTGTCTCAGATAACCCACAGGGGCAGTTTTGCCCTGCCCTGTAGGTCACTTAGCAGCAGAATCGACTCGATGACCTGGAGTTTGGGTTTTGTTTAATTGCTACCTTTCTCTCCTTCGCTTTTAAAATACTTACACCTCACACTCACCCTTTCCCCTCCAATGGAGTCGTCTTTCAGAGTAGCAAAACTAAGATGGCTGTTCCAGGATGGTGCACACAGAGGGTTCGCGCCCTCCCTCCCCCAAAGGTTGGAGATGTGAGGCTCCCCTGAGGCGCCCTTGGAGAAAGAGCTGGCAAACCAGGTCTTTAATTGTTACTAGTTAACTAAGAGGCTGGCAAACCGAACTTCTGAAGAAGCAGCCATTTAAAACCCTGAAGCCCACTCCACGCCGAGTGGCCTGGGATCCACCGGGCAGTGGGTGCCCCAGGGTCGTCCAGGCTTAGAACTGGCAAAGTCATAGTGACGCCGTCGGACAGGATAGAGCGGCGCCTGTGGCTGGGCGAGACGTCGCCGCTTACGGGCGTAGAAATCCCCGTCGTTCTCCCGTGGAACAGCTGGTGGTTTGAGCGGGCGCTCTTGGACCTCTCAGCCCACTGTGTAACCACTACCCCAGCAGGAGTGACAGAAACGGCACTGGATTCCTTCATGTCTGGGGTGGGGTGGGGGGAATTGCTTTTTTCATTTTTATTTCTTTTGTAGTAATTCTTAAACGGCGAATGTCCTGAAGTGAGTGAGAGAAATTGGATCAATTCTCCCACCTTCGAGGCCGAAGCAAGGTATTGATTTAAAGGTTAGTTTGTTTCATGGTTTTAAAAAGCTCTCTGACCCACGCATAACTGCCCAGCTCTCCCCATGCTGGACCTGTGTGTTCTCCTGGTGCTTTTCATTTATCAAGTCGTTTTAAGAGATCGGACTAAGCAAGTACTTGTATCGGGAACAGCTTGTTCAACAGGTACCCTCTGTCACTTATGTCACGAGTTGTGCTAGAATGACTGGAAATACTGTCCACTCCAAAGGAGTCCCAGGGGCATCGTCAGGTATACTTTGGGTCACAACTACAGGGTCACTAGTTTCAAACTACCAGTCAGTCCTCAGGAAAGATGGGGATGTCCACTTCTGTGAAGGTTGTCTCAAGAACTCACAGGAGCAGTTCTGCCCTGCCCTAGAGGGCCACTGTGAATCAGAATTCACCCAGTGGCAGTGAGTTTGGTTTGGGGTGTTAATATAGCATAGGAACATGTTCATTTACACATTCTAGTTATCCGAGATTGAAATCCAAGGTTGCCCGAACCATCCAAACTAAAAAGTGGACTTTTTGCCAGCCTCTTAGTTAACTAGTAATAATTAATTTCTGTATTTCTGTGTACTTAAATTATATTTGAATGCTGCCTAGAAATTAATTGGAAAAAGATAATTAACTTACATAAAGAAAATCAGAGAAGCTCTAATGTGATGGCTGAGCTGTAAGGTTGTTTGTAAGAGCTAAGGCTTTCTGAAAAAGGGACATTTCTATTGTAAGGGCCCCATCTTGTGGATGTTGTCTGATTAAAGTAGAAACTTCACCCAGATAATTCCAGGAGGAGATATTTTCAGCTAGGAAAATATTACCCAACAACTAGATATTAGAATTCTGACCATGTTAAGAAAAGACCACGATTAACAATTATTTCTGTTCTTAAAAAGCCTATTTTCTTTTTAGAAATCCTGAAAATGCATTTTTAAAATACATGTGTTACTGACTGGTTCATTCTGCTTTTTTGTTTGTTTTTAAAACCAGATGCTTGAGAATAACATTTCTGACCATAAGCTGAACGTGGAAGCTATGATTAAGAACTTGAACACAATTTCTTTGGAATTAAAGAAAATGAAAGGTAAACATGAAATCTCTGCTTACAATGCTTGCTCATTAGGGTTGAAAATTGTGCCACCTCTGTTGGGGCATAAATGAACTTTGACTTCTAATGAGTATTAATCTCTTTATGAAGATATGTCCACAGAACAATATAAACTAGATCTCCAAAGAAGAATTAGACTTTAGTTTTGACTAGCAGTTAGCAGACCTGAACTCTGATTCCAGACATTGACAAGCTTATGATGATGTTTAGCTAATTCTCTAAATTCACTTATTTTCCTTTGCTATTGTACGATAATGTCATATTCCACAAAATTCAGTGCCTTTTGAGCCAGTCAGGGTACAGTGTAGCAACTATGAAACAAGCAACTTTCCTCTAGTTCTTAAATGCTTCCTCCCTCTCACTATCATGATCCCAATTCTTACAAATCCGGCTAGACCAGAGGATGTACACTGGTACAGAGAGGAACTGGAAACACGGGGAATCCAGGATGGATGATCCCTCCAGGACCAGTGGGGAGGGTGGTGATACCAGGAGGGTGGAGGGAAGGTGGAGTAGAAAAGGGAACCGATTATAAGAATCTCCATTTAGCTGCTTCTCTGGGGTATGGACAATCAGGAAGTAGGTGAAGGGAGACATCAGCCATTATAAGATATGACAAAATAATGATTTTTAAATTATCAATGGTTCATGAGGCCGAGGGTAGGGAGCAGGGAGGGAGGGGCAAATGAGCTGATACCAAGGATATAAGTAGAAAGAAAATGTTTTGAGGACAATGATGGCAACAACTGTTCAAATGTGCTTTGCATACAATGCATGGATTGTAACAAGAATTGTATGAGGCCCCAATAAAATGATTTTAAAAAAAGGAATTCATCCTGGAAAAATAAAACCAACATTTTAAATTAAAAAACACAAAAATACTGCTGTTATCATATATAAAAAAATTCAGTGCCTTTATGCATTCATCTTAATATTAAGACCCAAAAGTTCCTTCCAAAATAAAAATAAAAAGTTGTGTGATTCTGTTAAAGATTAAGCATCCTTCATTTTAAACAGATTTATTTGTAGAATAGAATTAGACCTCATTGGTGTTGAAGTTTAACCAGTTACCTCACACCTACCCTGTTATTATTTAGAATGTTTCTGACTCGACATTTCTGGACATAACCCTTTCCTCTCTAAACATCTCCTTGGTTGTGGAAAATTCCTTGCCTGTAAGGAAAATAACCAGCCTATAACCAGGAAGGAAACTAACAAGATGACCCAGAGGAGGCCAGTCCCCCAGTCAATTCAGAGGTCTCGCCTCTTCACAGGAACCAGGCCCTTTCCAACTGTCTTCTCAGTCCTGTTCACTTTGTCATCACTCTTCAGGGTCAGGGCTCACTGCAGCCAGACAGCTGAAGAGTTGATGCTCTCTCTGCCATCGTGTCTCTCTGTAAGTCTCTCTTTGGATCCTTCCAGCGCATGTCCCCTTTCCTTCCATTGGCCATTGTATCCTATGCACATGCTGACAACAGCCACAATCAAGGGTAAGGGACCTGTCAAGACCAGTGAGACTGCCAAGACCAATTTGGATCCCTGCGGATTTATCAATGGAGATGGGGCAAGGATCACTTCAAATGGAGAAGGGTGTAGTTGTTAGTTAGGCACCAACCAGCAAGCAGCTGGTATGCTTTTTCTACAGTTCTCTCCAAGTTCTCATGAGGACAGTATTTCCCATGTTCTGCTGGGTTTTAAGAAACGATCATGCTAGTCTGCGAGCAAACTGTCTAAAGGAGGGCATGTGTTTCTAAGGTCAGATGAGTTTGGTGAGGGCCTCCTGCCACACACAGGGTTATCTTTCATTGTGTCAGTACATGCTAGCAAAGGTGCTGAGTCGCCAGATAGAAAGAAATCTGGTTCATTTTGTTGAATTCGGCTTTCAAAACTTTTCTCAACATCCTAGCTACACCAATCTTTCTCAAATGCAAATGTCAATAGTCTTTTCCTGCTGAAAACCCGTACTGGCTCACCATTATAGTAAGAAGAAAATCTAAACTTCCTGGAATGGCCTATTATACCTCTTGTGATTGGGCCTCAGTCTGCCTCTCCAGTTTCCTATCTCATTCTTTTCTCTCTCCTTATCAGCACTTCGGTCATGCTGTACTAGTTGCACATCCACACCTGTTGCTCTCTTGCATCTGTGCCTTAGAAACATGCATCTCCCTCTGAATGCCCACACCTGCATCCCCAGCCCCCACACCTGGTAATGTCAACTTACTAATCAAGGTCACTTACACTTCTGAGCAGGGATAGTAGCCCTTCTGTCTTTCGTAACACCTATCACACTGTTACTCTAATTGAATTCATATTAGGTTTATTATTGGAAAGTGTTTATAAACTAATGTCTTATTAAAAATAAGGAAGGTTTCGATTTTGCCTCAAACTGGCTGTTCTAGCTGTTCCATTTGGGCAAGGGTGGGAAGTGGATTCTTTCACGAAGCACACTAGCAATGACAGATGAGTCCTGAAAAGTCAGATGGGCCGATCAAGCAGTTAGACGGCAATGGGTCAGGAGAGTCAGACTAGGAAGGACGGCTTTGGTTAAACCTATGAAAGATTGAATTTGCCCTCACTTCTTCCCCCAAATAATAACAACAATGGGTACCACTTGCTAGCCTTTACCATCGGCTGAACATGTTTCCAAGAGTTCCACATACCGTATTTTTCTGACCATAAGATGCTCTCCCCCCTCGTCCGACAAAGTGGGGGAAAAACAAGGG
>PVJH01037450.1:0-17912 GCA_004026705.1 Nesogale talazaci | reverse complement strand
GGGGGGGGTGAGGGGTGGTCATTTTGGGGATGGCAGTTTGCCCAAATGTTGTTCTGTGAGGTGACTGCTAAGAGTTCATATAACAGAAAAGACCCATGTGAGCTAGAATCTTTGGAGCAAATTTATGGACGATGGTGATAGTGCTTGAACTGAACCCTGCTGGAGAAGCGAGAGGGGGCGCAGTGCTAGCTAGGGGAGACGGCGGTGTGTGTAAAGGTACAAAACCAGTCATCAGGATATGACAGATACACTGGGATCAGAAGGGACCCTTAAGCAATCAGCCTAAGAGCATGCTTGTGTTGCTATAAACCACACAAGCAGCTTAAGTTGACAGCAGTAATAAACTCTGGCGGGCTCTCTGCAGCAAGAGAAAAGCTGATGATACTGCTAACACGTGATGTACAACAAACCTGGGCAAAGTACAACATTCGTGACGAAGCAGGAGGGGAAAAAAATAGCAAGGAGATGTGCTCCTCAGAAAGACCCAGAGAAAATACCCCAATACGCTGGCAGGCCTCGGAGCCTGTTCTCATTGGTTCTCACATGCTGCACAGCTCAGTTCAGCTCTGCCTGGAGCGGGGCTGGACCCTGGACCCCACCACTAGACTGCAGCGCAGGGGCAAGTAAGCGGGGGAAACAGATGCAGTACCTTTCTCTCCTCTCTTCTTTCTGGTCCGGTCTATATGGTCCTTCAGCTGGATTCTGACCTGCCTTTCGTTTGGCTGATCCCTGATAAAAGGATGCTTCAAGAGCTGCTCTGTGGAGGGCCGCTGCATGTAATTCTTCACCAGGCACCCTTCTATAAAACTAAAAAACTTCTTGGACCTGCCGGAGAAAGTACAGAAGACCATCAATTTCTACTGCCAGGAGCTCTAAATTACCGGTTAAGCAGCAAGCCTGAAAACAACGCCGAGCCTCGGAGGTCATCATCCCCATTCTGCTCAGGAGGACTACGTTACTGCTGCTAGACACGGAACAGCGAGGAACCCTGCCAGGTCCGGCTCTGTCTTCACCACCAGGGTGTGCCTGAGCGCACAGTGGCAGGCACTGCCTCAACCTACCACGCTGGTGAAGGTGTGTGGAAGATGAACACAAAGACAAAAAGAACAGGGCCCCTGGGACAGCGAAAGAATGGGGGAAATGATCCAATAGGATTTATTTTTGCCAAAAGGAGAGTTGTTACATCACTTGATAAGAAAGTCAAAATGTCATCCTACTTTCTTTTTGACCATTGGTTCACTTTGGCGGACTTGTTCAGCTTAAAATATAATACTTTACTGCTTTTAAGGCTGAATCAGATACTCAAAACTTTTGGGGTTTGGGAGCATTAGTTAATTGCTGCTCAAAAGTTACTCCAAGGCACCAAAAACTTATCACAAATAAAGAACCACGATGAAAGTCAGATTTAAATCAACTGGGCTTGACTCTAAGGTTGCTTATTAAGCACCTTATCTAGGTCTGGAGGAGGCAAGAGGGATACGGGCAGGGTTCTGTAACTATGATGAGAGGAGACAGGAGAAAGATGTGTAAAACCCTGGAGACCAGGGCAGACACAGAGATTAAGAAAACGTATCAAGCCAGTTATCAAATGCTGGTACTCTTGAACCTATTAATGCACTTCCTTTAGAGCTCAAACAGTCTTATTTACCCAAGGAATTTCTCTATCAGCATTCCCTGCCTTTCATGTGCAGCAGAGCAACAATGACGTCCCCTGCACTTACCCTCTTGCCATTTTTGTTCTCAGCTCTTTCTGAATGCCTGGCTTAGGATATCTATCCCCTAGCCCTGGGGTCTTGATCAAGATGCAGGGACCCACCTTATCTTGTTAAAGTCAAGCTTGGAATCATCTATTCTGGAAAGACTTTTCTCACCACACCTAGAAGAGTCTTTCTTCTGGGCTTCCTGCGCTTAACAGCCTGAATTCTTTGGTCCTCCCTCTTCTTCTGGGGTGAAAATATGCAGGTGGGGGACTGGCTTCCATTTTTCATGTTGTCAACTTGAACAACACTCGGCATGGTACACATCAATAAGTCATAAATTTTTGTTGAATGAATGAATATTTTGTCTTTTAAATTTTAATTATGAAAATTAGTTCTGTTACTCCCAATAACTGTTTTTAAGAAATATTTCTAATGTCTTCCATTTTCATTTATCTTAATGTGTTTTCTTTTCTGATTCAACAAATATTTATATACTAATTCCTGTATTTTTTAAATGTCAGACTCTATTAAAAATGCGCACTTTAGGTAAATCCAGTAACAAGATATAAACAAACTGACTTAAAGCGAGCAGACTAAGCATAAAAAAAGTGGTTACCTGTGACAATCCAAGGAGGGCACAGAGAAGACGGGATGCCATGGTAAGAAGAGAACATGAAGAAAGGTAAAGAAGTTCTAAAGTGCAATAAATCCTTTTCTATGGCAGGTATGAAAAGTAGAGAACACTAGACTGACAAACTCTGGGCTGTGATCATTCAGAAACGGTCTTCAACATCACTCCTTTGCACGTTCAAGGAGGGTCACCAAAGATCCTCTGTGGTATAGCAGAATGTGCTGACCTAAATCTCTCAGGAGAGCCATTTTGAGGAGTTGACTTAAAAGTATGAAGACTTGGTCATTTCCCAGGTCAAATGAACCAGAGTCCTGAATTATAAGAGCCCAAAGAGATTTCCATACACGTTGTTCTGCAGATGCAATAGAGTACTCTTTAAAATCAACACTACCAAGTTCTGCTGGGAGAGAAGCCACCAGTCATCTTTAGGAAGTGCCTTCTCTATAATTCGCTGTAGAACTCTACATCTGGTAGGCAGGAAGATGGAAGTCATAAGTGGAAGAGAACGCTAGGTGTATAATCATCTAGCCTTGCTAGAATGCTTGGGTTCTTGATAAAATGAAAACAACAATGAAATGGACAAACACAATATTCAATCAAGTTTAGTTGTAAAAGTCTGAAGAAACACAGGAAGTATTATTGTCACCTCTATAGGTCTTTCCACATCATTGTAGATCGTACACAGACATTAACTCAAGAGTCAACATCAGAATAATCAAAGTCAACTGATAAAATCCAAAAAGGATGAGTTATTCTGGGGCTAAAGAATTAATTTAGCAATCCTTCTGATATAAATTTCCTTCTATAAATTCTGACAGAAAGGGCTAAACTACTAATACTATATGAGCCTTATAAAAGGTGTTCTCCCAGTCCAACAGCTTGTCCGTAAGAATTTTCATACAACGATTTGGACTCCCTTGGTTTGCCCATCCATGGATGTCCTGAGATATATGTCTTAACCATGTAGGGTTTAAAATCTCTTTAACTGTGTGTGACCCTGAAGAAACTCTCAAAAAAGGTAAGGAGATGGAATTAACCTATGAAAGTTGATTCCAACCGACAAAGGGTCTTGTAGGCTTTGTACAACCAGACAGCCTCATCTTCCTCCCTTGGAACAGCTAATGGTTTGAAATGCTGACTTGTGTGTGGCTAGGAGCCCGACACCTACCAAAGAGGGCTTCCAAGGCTACTCTAACTGGAATTAAGACAGCTTCAATTTTCTAGAGCAGTGGTTCTCAAACTTCCTAATGCCACAACCCTTTAATACAGTTCCTTATGCTGTGGGGACCTCCTTCTGCCAACCATAAAATTATTTCTGCTGCTACTTCATAAGTCATTTCACTACTGTTATGAATTGGGCGACCCCTGTGAAAGGGCCAACGCCCCTAACGGGGTCGTGACCCACAGGTTGAGAACCACTGTTCTAGAGTTAAATGAGGTTACATACCGTAAAGAAAAAATGAAGAAATGTGTTGAGGACAAAGGTAGTGAGGATGAGTAGGAAGTATGAAAGACAATAAAGTTGAAACTGTGGGTGTGCATGTCACAGTCAGTGACAGAAACAAGAAGACTGAAGACCACCAGGTGGTGAACAGTCAAGACGAAAAAGCATGCAGCTCAAAGACAAAATGTACACTAGACAGACCATGAAGTTGAGACCTTCTGCATTAGGTACCTAAAATAAAACAACATTACTTGGAAAAGCATTAAGAGTAGCTTCAGAAAGGAGCTGGGGCGCGGGGTGCGAGGTAGGGGGAGTGAGGTTTACAAACAAGGAGGCAGAAGATGAGCCCAAAGAGACAGTGACATGGTAAAAGGAGAAAGACAGGGTTCACGTGCACAAGAACTTGAATGCGGATAAAGCTAATGGGAAAGAATTTTTAAAGAAGAACAAGAGGGAAGAAGTGGCCAAAACTCCAGGGTAAAACAAAGTAAGGTTCACTTCCTTTCCCTCGAGATTGCTTACTAACGAAACCCACACCAGCATTTCCCATTTAGAACTAACGAAACCCACACCAGCATTTAGAATACTCCAATTCTAAAGATTTTCATCTCCCGCCACAGGTATCAACAGTTAGACAAATGCTTGGGTGCTGCAGTAGATGGAAAAATGGGGGCCCACCAATGAAAGAGAGCTTTTCTTCTACTATGTTCCGCTGGAAAGAAAATAGATGTACCTAATTTCAATTGTATAAAAATTAGGGGAAACACCTCCAATAATTTTAAAATCCTATTTCACTTGAGAAACTGTGTCTTTGGTATAGATAAATCACAAACATATCGGAGTTAAAAAATGTGTTTATATGTCAAAGTGAAATTTGGGGTTTCATGGGGCTATCTTGTCAATGTTCTAAAATCCAAAGAGAATTTATCAAGAAAAAGAAAGGTAAATGCATGTTTCATTTGGTTGGTGTCTGGGGGCACTGGCTATTGTGCAGTTGGAAATCAGAATGGCCTGAATTTTGAGAAAAGCAAATCTAAATCTGGAACATTAAGAAACAGGAGTGGGGACAAGAACAACAAAAAACACACATAGCTTACCATTTTTTGGACTTCAGCCGGGGAGGAGGGTTTCTGGGAATGAGAAACAGTGCTCTCATTGGATGCATGTCACAGAGAGCTGGGGAGAGGAGACGGTCGTATAAGTATGTCACTCATTTTACTCATTCTTGATTTCCAGGGCTCATTTTTAACATCAAGTGCTTTACCCCATTGTCCAATCCATATGCTTAATGTCAACAAGCCTAGGTATCTAGGTATGAACCCTAGGATATGTCCTCATGAATTCCCCATTAAAAAACAGCAAAACATAAGTCGAAAAAGAGAAATAAGAATATACAATTTCAAATAGACATTGGAAAGTTTTCTTAAGTTAAAAATAAATAGGGTAAACCAAGGAAAGGTAGTCTATCCTTGGAAAAATGGGTAACATTACTTACACATAAGACACCCAATGGGAGAGTATACTGAGCATTATCTTGCTAAACATGCATTTTTGACCCAGATTCTTTTCAGCTCTCAGCATGCTATAGGCTACCTGGATTTTTGAGGTGTACAGCATTCATCACAGACCCCGTCAGAAATGTGATTAGGAAACTCCACTAAGGGAAGCAGAATTTACTTTAAACACACCTATTGAAGATGAAAGAAAAAGAACTATTCCTTTAGACTTAAAGCTAAAACACCCTAGAGTGAGAAGTAGCAGCAGATTGCTATCCCAAGGTCATAGATTTGGAAGTCAGTGAACTTTGGTTCAAAAGACTTGCTTCTGAGCTTGCCCAATAAACCGCAACTTAAGATTGCCGTGTATTTGTTATTTTCATACTTTTTGCTTTTAGTTTTGCCATAGGAAATATGTTGTTGCAATTTTTGCCTGGTGTTTAAACCTCATTATTTCCTAAAAGTGTTAAGTTACTATGGTTTTTAGCCTGTCTAACAGTGAACATTCCATGGAATTTAGTCTAAGAAGCTTCTATGCACTTCCCTTTTTCAATGATAACTTCAAAATCTGTACTACTAGCTAGAGTGTGATTAGAATTGCCAAAGATCTCAGAGGTTAAATTATTTCTCAACAAGTTGATAGGTTGCCCCTAAAAGGTACCATAGAGAAATACAAATTTTAGACACATGAATGGATTCTGGGCTCACACTTAATCACAGTCCTAATCTAGTAACAATTAGTTCTTACCATGGGGCTCCACTCATCAAGACTGACCCTCCTCAGGAAGTGATCCCTGAAGATATGGGTGCTATAGCTAAGTGAGCTGAAGAAATCAGACAGAGCCAGCGAAAGAATAGCACCTGCGGTGTACTTGTCTTAAAACAAGCAACCATGTAAGTGAGGGGTCAGTTAAGCCTACAGTATGGAAGGAGCACACCAGCCCATGTGATCCAAGGATTATAAATAATACCATCCAAGATCAGAGATGGGAATTGTATTAGAGCTTAAATTCTGAGTACCAAGTGTGCAGAAGGCCATGAATGACAATGACAGCCCAAAGTCCAAGCGCAGAGTCCTCGCATGGATTAAGCCTCCAATGAAACCCCTCAGACCACTGAGTAGGGGATTTAAGTAGTCTTGTTCTCAGACAATGAGAAAGTGGATTGTTGCAGATACTGTTAGAGTAAATTTTAACTTATTATCACTTGTCTCCCCGTTGGCCCATTTTAAAATTCCCTCTAGTTTCTATTCTCTTTGGCTTTCTTTGGGATTAAGAGTCTTCTGTGTTATATTTTATTGTCATTGTTGAGTTTTTGTATGGTTTTAAAAATATGAACGAAAGCCTAAGAAGATCCATACAGGAAGTAACTATATTAATTATTCCTTAGGGTAAAGGCAGGGGGAGACTGGGAAACAAATAATAATGGATAAAACAGTGGGAGAAAATGTTCTAAAACTGTTCGAAATATATATATATATAAACCACTAATTGTATGGTACACATGAACTGCAAACCATTCTTAAAAATTTAAATATTCAATATGTCCCCAACTAGCTATTAACATCGGAAGTACTTAAACTATAACATGAAAATAAAAATATTTTCACAGGGTTGTGAGGCTTCACGAGGTCTGAAAAGACCTTAACATGATGCCTAGTAGAGAATATCACAGACTTAAGCCTTTCAGAAAAGTTGTTTGTTCACTGTTAATTCTACTATTACTATGAAAAGGGGAGGCGGGGGCAACAAACAGGTGCATCTAGAGCTAAGTTGCTTAATTCTATCAAGTACTGCCTGTACTTCTATCATGTGCCCAATAAAGGCCCTACAGGTGCACGTGATGCATTAATATGTCGTTAACAGGCGATGTGCATTTCCATACGTGCCTTTTGAAGTAGCTTATAATGCAGCGGGGCCAAGTACTACAAGAAGACAACAGTAGTAGTCCACCATAAAGGAATACAGAGACAGAGATCAGGCAATGCTTCCTCAGCTCAGTCACTCAGAGGGAAATATGGAGGAAATGTGTAGTCTTCAAAGCAGGTATCCATTTCTGTATTATATTTTTACTACTGATAAGATATCTTCATTCATTCAACAAGTATTTATTTAGCACCAAATGTGTAGTAACATTCATGCATTCTTTCTGTCTACCTTTATAGAGGAGACCAGCAGGTAACAACACTTGGACGTGGGAGTGGGGTTTCTCTCCAAGTATACCTTTATTGTCTCTGATCAAAATTAGATTTTACAAAGTTCTCATTTGATTTAATGCAAGGGAAAAACACTCAAACAGCATAAAATCTTCATTGCTGGGGGGGGGGGAAGCCTCTATAGGAAAAAAGGTGTCTCTAATTTGTCAAGTCAAAGCATGAACAAAACTGAAATATTACATGCTAGGGTCAGTTTCACCACACACTAAGTTTTAAAAACTACAAAGAAAATTCAACAGAGCTTTACCATAAGAAAAATTGTCCTATGGGCCTCAGAGAGATGGCCACAAGGAAAGGGAAGTTTGAAGAAACCATTTAACATCTAAACCATTTAACTTGATGCATTGAAACTGCCACCAGGAGTGGCTGGATCCATGGAGCTTAAGTTTGACGACAAGGTCACGGGGAGAGAGGGTTACTTACGAGGAGCGCCTTCTGCCATCTCGATGGCCGTGATGCCACAAGACCAAAGATCACTCTGCAAAAATAGAGAAGTCAGTCATGAAGTCACCAATTTACTACTTCTGGTACTTATGCAAATGAAATAAAGATACTGCTTTTGGCTGTCTAAATGAACGAGGAGAAAAGGAAACAGAAAACACACACACATTTGTAGGAACACCTTCCAAATAAGCAATAAAGAAAAAAAACTGATGGTTTACATAAAAGCTTTATCCACTCCTCTTCCCTCCTCCCCACGGCCTTCCGCTCAGCACGTGTCCTCCCTCCCTACAAGCATTCAGTAGTTTGTACCCCAGCTGAGATCCAAGTTTATATCTGGATTGACTATCTCACTATTGATTCAAATTTTAAAAGTTTAAGGCCAAAAGTCACTTTTTATTAAAAATAATTCCAAAAGTGAATTCCTAAACTCACAAATTCCTATCATTTGCCTAAATATTTCTATTTTCCCTAACCACAAAACTTAATCTGCTACCATCGAGTTGAGGCTGCCTGACAGTAACGTGGTAAGACAGACAGAACTGCTCCTCATGGTTCCTGAGACTGCAGGGCCGTCATGGAACAGCAGAGGACTTAGAAGGCAGGCACTCCACATCCAACCTGCTATACCACCAGCAGGCCTTGAAAGAGCACTTTCCCTCCAATGAAATCAAGTGTGTACTATAAATAACTCCTCTGCGCATAAAATCTTTTCCTTCTGATTTCCTTGAAATATTAACCTTAAATCACGAGCTTTAATTTTATTCTCCACTCAAATGTAAGTTCCACAAAGGCAGGCATCTGCTTTATTCATTTTTGTATCCCCTGAATCAGAATACCCATGGCAGACAGTGCATGAACTCTTAATGCCATAAAATTTGGGCCAGATTTTTAAAATGCAGTTAACTTATTTATTTTCATTAATAGCCTCTGGTTTATATTCTATTGTAACCAAAGAATTACGCAACCCGACTCAGCATTAGGATTTTAAAAATGACCTATAATCTATGTTATGAAACCCTGGTGACAGAAGGTTATATGCAGGGCTGCTAACTGTAAGGTCAGCAGTTTAAACCTACCAGCCCCACCTAGGAGAAAAAGGAGACTTTCTGCTCTCTTAAAAACGTGTAGCCCTGACAACTCAAAAGGGCAGTTTTACTTTGTCCAATAGGGTTCCTGTGCCTCACAACCGAGGGTGGCCATGAGTTACAATTCATCTTGCAAAGCGTGGACGCACTGGGGGTCCTGCATTCTTTGAATACAAGAGTAAGAATACCTTGTGCCCCTGCCTCAAGCCAATTCCAACCCAGCAACCCTGTAAGCAGCTGCTTCATGGGGTCTCAGAGACTGTGCTTTACAGAAGCACACACTCATCGTTCTCCCACATTGCTCATGGCGGACTTGAACCACCGATCTTACAGTGAACAGCCTGATGGCCAACCCCCTGCACCACCAGAGCTCTTTAGGATAGGACTGTGACTTTCTCCCTTGTATGTAATGGAGGTTTTTAGTCGATAATAAAGTACAGAAAGCCACCACCTTAACCCTGTGATCAATCTTAATGGTGGGGTAAGAGCTATTATCCAAATCTTATAAGTGATATAACACAGAACAAGCAAGCAGCTCTATTCTCTGTGAGGTGAGCCTGCCCTCCTTGACACCAACTGAGTGTTTCCAATTT
Source organism: Nesogale talazaci (assembly GCA_004026705.1). NCBI lineage: Eukaryota > Metazoa > Chordata > Mammalia > Afrosoricida > Tenrecidae > Nesogale > Nesogale talazaci. The sequence goes on along the minus strand of PVJH01037450.1, from coordinate 8,304 downwards.
ATAGCAAACAAGTTAAAGGACATCACAAAAGAAGTAAAGACAGATCTAGCGTGTGGAAAACTCGTATAGGGGCAAATACCTCCAAGTAGTCAGTGTAATGGGGGAGTGGGTTTTGTAGACTAAGACTTAGTGAGCAAAACAACCCTACACAGCTGAAAAAAGAAATTGCTTTTCTTAGTCAGACATGATAATAATGTGGATAGGGTGGGTATTCTTGTTAAACAACATCACAGATTTAACTTGGTACAAACGTTTAAATGATTAAAGTAATCTCTAGGAACCGTTCTCAGTAATGCCACTGTGTAATATTAAAAGAGTCACAAAGTCAGTAACAGTTTTAAATATTCTGCATTTAGGTAAAATTAAAATTCCTCTGCATTCCTCTATATTACAGACTTAATGCTGCATCAGCTATTGAAATAATTGCCATGCAAGATAAACTCAACTCTGTATGATGCTACCAGGTACATCAACTACTCTAACTCAAGTAAATCAATGGGATTGCTTAAGAAAAATAATAAATTCAATATATAAATTCATCTCAAATCTGATTCTCAATTGTGGGCTTTACGAAGAGATGGACGTGCTGGAATCAGTTAGTAGAGATCTTGCCAATAATTTAAACAGGTGTACCAAGTTAAATCTGTAACACTCTTTTAAAAAGCACAGCCTACAGTTCTGCAGACATAGGCACACTGCTATATATTCTGATATTCTATAAAGAACAAATATCTGACTCTAGTACAGTCTTCACATTTAAAAGAATAGCAGAAACCTTTAATTTATCTACCACCCAAACAGGTCTACAGAAAGCGGCCTGGTATAAGGCAGCCAGTATGTTCTTTGTTTATTTGTTTGTTTGAGGGGGGGGGGGGGCAGCATCACTACCCTCTCGTGATAGTGGGAGGCCCAGTCTTGCTGCTGTTGGATTTGAACTGCCAAGCCAATGGGCTGCAGTCCCGCACTCAAATCACTACACCACCGGAGCTCAGCCAGTATGTTCTTAAGGGTAGCAAAGGTGATACACAAGACACAAAAGCAAAGAAATACAAACAGAACTGGAAGAAAAAAAAAACCCACTGAATGTACTACTGGGAAAGTAAAGATTCCGCATGGACAAAGCAGATAAGAAAGAAGTACTATCTGAAAAGAAAGCCCCCACTCCCCCCAAAGTGCCAGTGGCTCAGGGAAGACAGACAAGCAGCTGGTGCTTACTCTGTAATCATAGGTGGCATCTGGGTTCTCGTCACAGGCAATGACCTCGGGAGCCATCCAGTAGGGGGTGCCAATGAACGTGTTTCTCCTCCCGACCGTGCGGTCCAGCTGAGCACTCACACCGAAATCCACTGTGGAAGGACGAGAAGACAAGATTTAAAGGCGGAAGGGATGGGGAGGTGGGGGGGGGCGGGGTTGAAGAGGGTGGCATCTACAGAATGAACTTACACACTAATGCTTCAAACACCGTGCATTTCTTCTCAAGGCAAGCAACATCGGCAAGGAATCCCTTCCCAGAACAAAACCACCTCGATGTGCTGCCTGCCTGGCGGTGGCCAGCAGAGGGCCTCAGAACGAATTCTGATTTTCTGAGCTTTCAGAGAACATGCTTGCCACAAGCGAGCTACAGAAAACCTCAGTTCAGGACTCAGACTACCCGCTCCTTCATGTAGCATCTTAAGCCACAGTAATGTCAATATAACAAACACAGAAGAGCTACAAACGTTTTCTAAATCAAAGGCAACAAAACATCCCTGTAAGCACTTGGGACGTCTGCTTGTTTTACACCCCAACTGCTGTATCCCACCCCACGTAGTGATTGTGGTGAGCCAGAGGGGAAAGCCTAAGGCTGAGGAGCAAAGTTGGCAGGAAAACCACCCAGCTCTTACTGCATGCCAACATCATTACTACACACCCAGTTACTGCACCCAGCAGGAGGGCACAGGGGCAAGGAGGTGCAAGAGGGCTGGAGAAGTGCTGACCCTTTGCAGGGGTCAGAGATTTGACTTGCGTGCACAGAACATGCTCAGAAAAAAACTACCTAGCCGGGAGGTGTGCCCGCTCTCTGAATGCTCCTCTTGAGATGAAACTCACGAGCCCTCACAGGGCAGAGACCCAAGCAAACACCACTGCAGCTTGTCCCTCAGGAACCACCAATCTCGAGTCATTTAAGGACTATCTCTGGTTCCGTAGAGAAGGACTCCAGGAGGCCAGCGCAAGAAACAGAGTCATTTCTCTAAATGAACAATTAGAAATGCATGCCAACTTAGCCTTCAGGGGGTTCCCCAACGGGGTAGATCATCCTCCAAGGAAGAGCGACAAACATGGGCCTCACTGCACAAAACAGAGCAACAACCGTGTCTAACAACTTTGGAGGAAACATGAACTGAAGGATATAAGGTTATTGACTGCTTTCCTGGGGATGATTAGAGAAGCCCTGATGGGGCTGTGGGTTAGACACTGGATATCTAACTAAAAGTTAGCAGTTCTAACTCACCAGAGACACTCTGAGTGGGAGACAGAGGAGGCCAATTCCACAGACTGGGAAATCCTATACAGATGTTGCTGTGACAATGATTCTGGTGGATCTTTAAGTGGAAGAAGAGTTAGCTCAGTGACCCTTTAAGATGGTGTAGAACTGTCCTGTGACTTTCTGAGAATGTAATTCTTTAAAAGAATCTGAAGCCCTGCCTTGCTCCCCTGGGGCAGATGGTGGTTTCATGCTGCTGACCTTGTGATTAGCAGTCTAACCCTGCACCATTAATCCACCAGGGATCCTTGAGGGAAAATAAGAACTATGAAAAACAACAACACAGAATCAGTAAAGTCATCTCTAGGAAAACACATGTGGACTCTATTCAAAGTAAAACAGAAAGCCACGAGGGGGGTCTTTCGGCAGGAAGATTCGTCCAGTTGCTATATAGAGAACAAGCCAAGGAGAGGGGGTAGGGGTGGGGGGTTGATTTGGAGGAAGGCTAAGCAAGGAGCCCAGTTCCTACATTCCTAAATGGAAACAAAACAAAACAAAACAAAAATGTGGGTGATGGTCTGTCTAAGCCTTTAGCTCAATGACAAATGCAGCAGGAAGTCCTGGTCCTCTGTTCTAGGGGAGAAGATGAGAGGTCTCCTACAAAGTCCACGGCCAGTCTCCATGATGTCTGCACACACTTCTCGCTGCCGCGCGCCCTCACATACATACCTAGTTTCACCTCCGCGTTCTCGGTCAGCAGCACGTTCTGGCCCTTGATGTCCCGGTGGATCACATGGTGAATGTGGAGGTGTGCCAGCCCCTGCAGAGAGGAGACGGAGCTGATGGTTCTTGGTTGCTGTCACCAAGCAGTAGGAAGCATATACCTTTCCTCACAGAGTGAGGACATGGCCTAAAAGTCTGGGTGTGGCCCCGTGTAGTACATTCCCAGGAAAAATGGCATCAGATGGACAGACAGGAAGCCACATCACCTTCCCCCGCATTGCCAGGGTTTAGGTTCCCCATGTAAGTGCATGGCCATCTTCTAGCTGTGCCTTTAAGGCGCACTTTAGATTCCCAACAACAGGGTCTCTGCTATAATTTGTGCTATTTCCGTACAGGGTGGTTTTATTTCCCACGCTAAATGCCTATGCTTTAGTGCGTGACCCTCAACTAGACGCATCCCAGTGGGGAGAGGAAGGGCAGGCGAGAGCAAGTTCAGAGCTTGGCTTTGGGGCACTGGGTTCGTTTTCCCACTGCCCAGCAACAAACTGCTGATCAATCTGAGCTCTGTGCCAAACTCAAAACAGAATTCTGCTGTCAAACGTGCTCTGTGTCTGTGCAGCATCCATTTCTTTCCCAGGGAAGAAACAAAAAACTGCTGGGAACAGAGCAATTTTAAATGACCCAACGTTGGAACGAACGAAGACCCTGAAGTGTGCCTCTTTTGCATGGTGGTGAGAACACCGCATGCTACGTCCAAATATGCAGCCTGCATCCTGCTCACCACCAGGTCACCTGCTCTGCGTCCTAACGAGAGAAAGCCTTTCGAGCCCGTCTCCTCAAAACACAGGCAAGCTGGTTACTCTGAAATGCCTTACGTTTTCAAAGAAGGCTAAATTAAAAGGGTTTATTTGCTTTTCCTGATTGATTTGGGGGGGGGGGGTGAGGCTATTGTCATCATTACATTTCAGGAGACAAATTAAATACAATGGCTGCTCGAGAACACTAATTTTTCCAATGTAAGGACTTCTTAAACAATGGTGTCTGCCTGTGATGCAGAATTCAGCTTATTTGGTGGCTCTGTTTATTCTTTCACAACACAGGATGTGCAGCATTAGACCACAGAGCACTGACAGGGGGGCACTAAAAATATATTGTATCTGAGTGCTACATGTAAGAGGAAAGTTCCTTCTTTGAACACAGTGTAATTTACAAGACCCTGTATCCCTAGGAGTAAAGAGACCAAAAAAAATTGGCTTCCTTAATTCTTACATAATTCCTATTTCGATTACTTCCATTCAGTCTTATTCTCTAATTTGCACAAACCTCCTTACACTTTCACAAAATTATCTTAGCAACAAGCATAAGAAAGACTCTCTTCTCAAATAAAAGCAGGAAACCAAGGCATAAGCCATTTTGTCCCTTACAAGTAGTAAATTTAAGAAACAGAACAAAACAAAAACCCCTCACATCTCTAACCACACATCTAAGGAACTGCTGCTTCTGCATGGAAGGAGGTTTGAAGCCATCTGTTAGCTCTTTGAAATGACCCGTCTTACCCTGGATGGACTAGGAGTATTTCAAACAATGAGTGTCGTTTGCTGTGGGAACAGCGAGGGAAGAGACAACTTGGGGGCATTCAACTACTACCAGGCCGGAAATCAGCCACCATGACTCATCCCTATCAGAGAAGTTAAGTACAAAAGCCCAGCAGTCCAACCTGAACAGCAAATTGAACTACCATCTTTAAATGAGGGAGTATTTTTTTTTCCTGCCAATCATATCTCATTTAAACTCCGAACAAAGTCGTGGGCCAGGCTGCCTGTACTATTGAGGAAGGAAGGCTCTAGGGGTCCATAAGGGGCGTATGGAAGTGGGCTAGAATCAACATGCTGACTGAGTAATTTTCTGTTCCTGAAGTCCCCAGGGGTAACCAAAGACAGTGTTTCTACTGATGTTCCTCACGCTTACAATTTGGCAGATACGGTATCTAATGTAGCATCCACCAAAGAAAAAGGAAAAGGGTTCTTCCCCACTACAGAAACCAGCTATCCTTAACCATGTCTACATTTCCCATGCTCACTCACTGCTCATTTATGGGCATGGGGTGTCACGAAAGGAAAACTGATACTGTACAAAAATAGCAATTCCTGCACCTCCTCCTGGGCCGAGTTTTAAAAGTATAAATCGCAGAAAATAGTGTCAGCCAAGAATGAGTGGCGTGGTCATCCCTGTGATCAGCCCAGCTGCAGATTGTTCCCCTGTAGAGGAGGGGAGGGGGAGATAAAGCCAGCCTGTGTGACTGGAGGCCATAGCTTATCCGCTTCCCCTTCCTCCAATGCAGGGTCAGCATTTACTTCCTAGAGTGAGCGCCAGCGCTCTGAACTGATCCCTGGGAGCCAGAAGCAGGGCAGACTTCAGGTCCGACCAGTTCACATTGGATTATCATGAAACTCACATGCATCTCTTCCAAACACCCTTTCAGGCGCCTCTTTCTTTCCTCCTACCCCATCCCACAGCAAGTGTGAGCTGATGGAACTCAGACCACACAGGAGCTGAGAAGCCGGAACAGGTGCCCACTGTGGTCACAGAGGAGGCCACCCAGCATGAAGCTGGGCACTGCAGCCCCACTGGCAGGGGAGGTTGGGGTAGTGTGGCTCGGCTTCCCAGAGAGTCCCAGGAAGTATTTCCTCAAGACAGGAAATACTTCATAGCCACTGATACCAGTGCCTCAGTAATGGGCAAAATAGATCTTTGACAATGGTCTTAAATGCAAGACCTCAGGTACTAAGTTGCTAAGTGAAGAGAAATATATTAAAAATCCTCCTGGGGCTGAGCCCCGGTGGCGTAGTGGTTGTGCACGGGACTGTGGCCCACTGGGATGGAGGTTCAATTCCCGCTCACAGGAGCAAAGGCTGGGCCTCCTATTCCCACCACCAGGGCAGTGATGCCTAAAAATAAATAAATTAAATTAAATAAATAAATAATCCTCCTGATAAGTTTTCATGCTTAGCTAATGTAAGCTTTTGTCAGAGGAAAGTCCTGTTTTTAAAAATAGTATTAATAAATTAAGAGAAAAGTCCAGTTCTAGACGAAAGAAGTTTGTGAGGTAGGTGTCATTGAGGTGGCAATGATTTGTTCATTTCAGAAATATCCGATCACCTCTCAAACCCAGATTAGAGACTCAGACGAACGAGTCTTTTCAATGTTGCCTGAGATCAACGGTAGTGAAATACATAGGTGCTGTGTATACGTAAACCATGCTAACCTATCCAAAAAAACACATGTAAATGTGTCTGTGATAGTAGACACACATGATGCCGAAGCTATCATACTGAAAACCAGTTTTCTGCTTGTGAAATCGTACACTGGAGTTCTCGGCGGGAAGGGAACACACTCGTACATTTAAAAGAGAGCAAAGACAGCAACAAACTGTTACTGAGAAGGTGCTACACGTCTGTACAGTATATCAAATAATCCACACCTGACTTCATTGGACTCTCACAGTCGAAACTCACTTCCAGGGTGATTTCCAACTCAGAGTGGCCTTAAGGAACGGGCTAGAGCGGCCCCTGTGGGTTTCCAAACTTTAACTCTCTAAAGGAGCAAAGGCCTCATTATTCTCCTCAGAATGGCCGGTGGTGGTTTGAAACTGCTGAGTGGCTATTAGCCGCCCATCCCATAACTCACTACACCGCCAGGGCCCCTAGGACCCTCCTACCAGTCTACCTTAATTCTTAGGACAAGACAGATTAAGTCCTAGAAGTGGAATAACTTTGCCTGCAATAAGTAAGTAGGGAGGCAAAGCTTCAACTCCAAATACAGCGAACTCCTGTGGCCAGCCTAGCATGCTATCGCTGTAGAATTTTAGCTAGTGATAAGAGTAAATTCATCTGCTCACTTGCCAAACTCTCTTGTGGAAGCTCAGGGATGGGACTGGAAGAAAAGGTTTCCTAATTTAAAGACAGTTATTCCTATAAATGATAGCGCTGATACCTCCACCTGTATTTTCCTATAGGAACTGCTAATTCTCAAAAACTCTATAAAACACTAAATAAAGCATACACTCCTCGATGAATTTTAGAAGGCATGTTTAAAACTTGCAACCCTCAACTGCTTTTAAATATAAAAAGTTAAGTTGGTTTACTTTAGAAATAAAAAAATTAAAGGAACTACCCACTTGTAAATTCCTTGTTTTTAATTAGTGGAAGAAGCTTAAGAACTAGAGTGGGGAGATGAAATATAACCTTGTGGTTTAAATGTGTAATTTAGACGTGAAGTGGAAAGAAGAAATGCCCTGGCCATGCCTTTTAAAGAAACAGACACACCCTGGAAATTCACAAGCATTTATCAGATATATATATATATATAAACATATATATACACTCATATATAAATATATTTTTTACACACACATATACATATATATCCCTCTTTCCTATGCTGGCAGGATGGTTCTCCCACTGAGAGTTGCTAAAACAGCAGCCGAGAACTTTCTCTAGGATCCTAAGCCAGATTTCCAATTGGCTGTAAATCAGACTGCATTAGAACTTTTGCTCATAAATATTACAACAGATTCTAACAGTCCATGCCAAAGTTCACATGATGACTTTGAAAGCCAACACTTAGTACCATTAGAACTGATTTGATAAGACAGCCTGCAGGTCCCTATAAAAACAATATATCCTTATGAATACCACCCACCCCCTCCTCCTCCCACCAGGAGGATTTTCTTTGGAATGCCAAAGGGAAAGAAGTTATTAGGTTTGTGGTGATTAACTCAGAGGAAGAATTGTAGAAAAAGAGAGAAAACCCTGGGCTCTTGTCTTCTTTACCTTCTGTAAATACTTTCTGGGTTAAAACTACGCTGTAGCTTACTGGCTGTGAAGAAGAGAAATCATCTATACAATTGTAATTAACATAAGGAAAAACTTCGGGCTAGGAAAATGAAGGCATGAGCCTGAGAATGTACTACCAGCGCCCCCCACCACCCCCCTACTTCCACCCCCACCCCACCCCACCCCGCAGCAGCAGCTCCTCCTCACCCGCAGGATCTCTCTGGAGATGTAGGCTATCCAGTCTTCTTTGAGGGTGTTCCCTTTGGTGTTCTTCACAAGGTC
>PVJH01037449.1:0-17920 GCA_004026705.1 Nesogale talazaci | reverse complement strand
AAAAAGCTTTTAGATGGATTAAAATGTCAGACACTCGGACAGCTTAAATGGAGAGCTGTGGGTGTTTGCCTAAGTGCGCGGTTCCCTGGTGCATAATGAGCTCCCTCTCCTCGTCTGTCTCCACCCTGCAGTCACAAGAAGGGAGACTAAGTAGCTACAGGATTATAAACAATAAATAAACTCCGTGTGCGTGTGTAAAGCAATAGTTTAAGCGGTTCAGAGACCTGACCTGACTGTGGAGTGTCTGTCCTCCAGCCAGACTGACCGCTCATTCAGTTGATCACTGTTTCCCATACCTTCTTGACTTCCTGCCCCTTCACCTACCCACCGGTCCCAACTACCCCAAAGTGCCAACCAGATTCCCAGGAGCCTCCACTGCAGTAATGTTCTCACCACTCATTTCTCCACGCACTCTTTCCTTCCTTCAAGATATCTCAAGGTGATGAACGTAACTAACCTCTAATGATAATGTTAATTGATAACCTCTAATAATAATAGAGTTTGCCCTGAGATGTTCATGCATGTCTGCCTGTATGATCCTCTCAAAGGTGTGGGTGTATACAAGGAAAGAATATCTTGGGGCCATAACCAGAAAAAGAAGCCCTGCATGATGGGAAAGACGGCAGAGAGGATTGGAGTCCTGGGTTCTGAGGCTGCTGTCCCTGAACTTGCCTGGGTCTAAGTAGTCTCCTCAAGAAAGGAGACATGTGGGCCAGTTCTTTAAAGGCAGGCAGAGATTGCAGGCTGTCTGGAGTGATGAGGAAGGAGAGGGGAGCCAGGGAGTCCTCCCTGCAGTGCCTCTGTCTTTTTCCTTGTTTTACTGGCGAGTGATTTATATGCAGCTTTCTCGGACTCTCCTGACCTGAGTAGGTTAAGAGGGGTCAAGATTTCAACTTGACGACAGTGGCACTGCTGACAGTGATTTAAGGACAAGACCTTGGCCTCAAAGTGTGCGTCTTGGGATCAGAAGAACAGCAGAAGAGAGCAGACACCCAGGAGCCTCTACACTGTGCGCAGCGAGATCTGAGGCCAGTCTGGCCATGAACAGGTTACAGCTGAGACATCTCCGCCAGAGACATTATCTCATTGACAAGTCTCGCCAAAAGCAGAAGTTATGGCTCATTAAAAGTCTCCTGAGCACGGTGATTCTGCTTTGTCACTGACGTCCATTCAGGTTATAACTCTGCTCTGTCATTAGACAACCTTTTCGCCGGCACACAGAAAAGAGAAAAGGGGCTGCAATTAACCAGGCCCATGCAGCAAGGAAAGACAACTCATTGAACCTCAGAATATCTGAGTTAGTGACTGAGAAGGAAAGTATAGAAGAAACGTTTACAGTTAAAGGACTTGGAAAGTATAGATTGCAGAATGTACAAAAGAGGACATAAGTGAGTAAACGAATGGATAGGTCAATCGCTTTCTTGACTGAGCATAGGGTCAGAGGCAATACAAAGCATTAGAGGGCAAAATTCACTGGCATCGTGAAGCCAGTGACGTCATCCTAAGAAAGAATGAAGAGAAAAAGAAATTAGAGGGGAAATGGGTCCAGAGAGGACCTTATAGACCTTACAGAGTTTTCCTGTAAGTCTCTGGCTGCAGCAAAAGCATTAGAAAAATGCTTCTTGTATGAGCCCCCAATAAAATGATTTATAAAAAAGGGGGGGGAGAGAAGCTTATACCAAGGGCTCATGTCGAAAATATTTGGAAATGAATATGACAACATGTGTACAAATATGCTTGATACAAATTATGTATTGAGGGCTGAGCCCCGGTGGCGTAGTGGTTGTGTGCAGGACTGGGCCTACTGGGATGGAGGTTCGATTCCAGCTCCACGGAACAAAGGCTGGGCCTCCTACTCCCACCACCTGAGGGGAGTGATGCCCCCCCCCAAAAAAAATATGTATTGAATGGTATAAGAACTGTAAGAGCCTCCAATAAAATCATTGGGGAAAAAAGAAAAAGAAAAATGCTTCCGCTGATGGGGGCAGGGGAGGAGATTGGAATAATTCGCAGAGAAGAAAGCGACTTGTATTTTTAATGATATTTTCTAGTAACTAGGTCGTCTGATAATTAGGCTTTCGATTGGTAATCAAATAGGAGGCAGGAAGAGAGAGAATTAACTAAATGTCACCACGTCTCTTTCTCTTCTTTAAAACTTTTCACATTCCCTCTTGCCTGAGCTGGTGCCGCCATGCAAAGACTCTTGTGTGCAAAGAACCTTCTAGCCCTTTCTACAGAGACAAATCCTTCCCTTGTGGAAAGAACGCCCCACCGCCTCGGCATCTCCCCGGCGGGCGCAGCTCCTTGCCCGCTCCCACAGCGCGTCTGCTGGCAAAGTTTGGGAACGTGGGGGGCCTGCCGGGAAGCGGGGACCCGCGGGGTAGGGCCTCTAGGGTGTGGCCTTGGGTTTGTCCTCTCAAGAGGTGGGGTTGTCCTGCTCGTGCCGCGGGATGAGATGTGCTTGCGGCAAAGCTTTGCCGGACACTGCCTCTGTTCGCGCAGCCGCAGCATCCTCCGACCCAGGCTCGACCTAGCTGCACCCTAAGGAGAAAAAGAGAGGGGGAGGGGGCGATCCGGGGAAGCGAGGGGGCTGCGGTCTTGTTACGCACACAGACCTCTCCCTTGACAAGCCGGTGGGGTGACCGGCAGGAAGGTCCCGGGGCCAGCAACACGACGTGTTGGACCCTGAAAGCTGCCTCCAGTTAGTCCGGAGAGAAAGGCACGTCCTGAGGCACGGAGGTGGGGGCGACCCCCCAACGCCAGGCTCTGGCTCGGGGCTCCCCCGGGCTCGCAGCGCAGACCCTCCCCGCATCGGGCCACCCACTCAGAACGCTGAGTCACCCTGCCCGGTGGTGCGCCCTGCGTGCGATTGGCCCGGGCGCTGCGCAGCGCCCTCCCCTCCCCGCGCCGGCCTGACCTCCCATGGGGTATCCGTGCACAAAGGCACCGAAGAAGGAAAGCATAACTTCCATTAACTTCCAAAGCGGGCTGTGGAAGCGACCTTTCTTTTCCCATTGAGGAAATAGAGGTGCCCATAAAGAGCCCTTGCCCAAGGCCCGCAGAGCGCCCAGCACTCCCCTTGTTGCCCTAGCTTTGGCATTGGAGAGAGTGATACTCTCCAGGCTTCTGTCCCGCTGCTTCCCCTCCTAGAACCGGTGATTTGGGGGAAGCGTGTTCCTGCCCTTTTAAAATTTTTTATTTATGCAATTTCTCCATCTATTCCACCTATTCTCAGCTTCTTCAGACTCTCTGTCCCGCTCCCCTCCCTGCACTCCCCACCCCCCCTCACTCCACTTCTCTCTCCTCTCTCTCTCTACCTTCCCCAGAATCTCTGCACATGCACAGGTCACTTCTTCCCAGCTAGTGGCTTGACTTCGGGAAGTTCATGGCGTTCCTGTGGCAGCTTCCCAGGGCGGAAATGGGGACTGGTATTGCAGACACGATTGTCCCTGGTTACTAAGGGCCCTTTGGTCTGGGCTCCCAGAATGAGAACTAGAGTGACTCTGAGGAAGAGTAAAGACTGTTTGGGGATGTCCAGGCCAAATTTGTCAGTCTGGTCAGCGATCTCGCCTAGGTTAGCCCCACCCTTTCAAACAAAGAGCGCTTTGAAAGGAAAGAGTACCAGCCAGCAGGGAGTGATGGAGATGAAGCCCAATTGGGGGTGTGGCAAGGGGGTGGACTGCAGTGCCTGGGGCTGGCAGCCTCTGGCCTCAGGCCTGTGTCATTGGCCATCCCCTCTACTACCATCCATTCCAGGTGCCCAAGCCCTTGCGGGTTTTCTTCTCCAAAAAAAGGGGGCGTGGAGGGAGAGAACTTCTCCCTGGTCCATTAGACAGGAATCCAGAATAGTCTCCAGAAATGAAATCGACTGTGGTTGTTTACGGTTTTCTGTTCTAGGACATTGGTTTTGTTGTTGCTGTTATCACTTCCATTTCTTTCCAATTTACTTTAAATTTTTACCTATGAGACTTTGCACACCCTACCCAAAAAGACTATTCCAGTAAAACCCAAGAAACCCAGAAGCTGTGTGAGGTGGAAACCTACCAGAGAAGGAAAATGTCAATCGTTTCCACCACTTAGAGAGTCACAGAAAAGTGATGAGTGCATTCTGTCGCCAGGGGAACCCTCTGGGGGCTAGCTTGTGGATCGGCAGCTCTCTCTGCTTTCACTCTGGAATTGCCAAGGCAAGGGCTCATCTATTAGCCACGGTTGTCTTTTCTTTATTCTCTGGAGATTAGGTGGCCCTATTTCGTAATACATGGAGGTTTAAATAAAAGGCAGTCTCACTCGGTCCTTCCTGCCAGGGTCAGATAAAATGCAATTGATGGCCAAACTTGTCTCTTCAGGACACTCATGTATCACAGTGATCATCCAACATGTGATCGCCTTCCTGTGCTCAGACACATTTAACCCCCTGGCTCTGCAAACTAAGAATGATTTTAAAAGGCTGTACAGAAAGTGGCAATGTGTGGGTTTGAACGTGAGCCTGTCCCAAAGCCTTTTCCACTGCCTTTGGCTAGCAGCTATGGGTCTGGAGATGAAAGAACTGAGATGGAGGGAAGTATTTATATAATTCAGGGAATGACAGGATGTGTGGAACTTTTTTTTTGAGGATGGATTGTTGGGAATGAATATAGCATGGTCATTGAAAGCATACCCTGCTGAAACCTTACCATCTGGCTCAGACCCTCCAGCTCTGCTGCTTAGCATGTGCTAGAAGATACACAACCTCCACACATAGTATTATCTTAACTGTGAAAACAGGGCATAAGACACACCTCGCCAATTGGCTGAAGGGATGAAATTAGGTATGTCCATAATGCTGATGACCACAGGGCCAGATGTGGTCGTGACAGGTGCCAATGAGTCGGCTCTGATGCACAGAGACCCCGTGGACCACAGAAGGAAACATTGCCAGTCCTGTGACAGCCTCACCATCATTTTTCTATTTGAGCCCATGGTGGCAGCCACTGTATTCCTCCGTCTCCTTGATGATCTTCCTCTTTTTTGATGCCCCTCCCCCCCATTTTACCAAGCATGACCGACGTCCTTCTCCAAGGACGGGTATCTCCTGCTACTGTATCCACGATACTTGGGATGAAGTTTTGACATCCTAGCTTCTAAGCAGCATTCTAGTTTTACTTCTTCCAAGACAGATTTGTTTATTTTGCTGGTAGTCCACAGCCCTGGCAATATTCTCCACCAATTCGTATGCTTCTGTTCTTCTCTGGTCTTTACCCAAGAGTTACTCATTATCCAGTTTTTGTGTCCATTTGAGAGGAGCTAAAATGCCTTGGCGTGGGCCTGGCACACTTTAGTCCTCAAAATGACCTCCCTGCTCTTCAACACTTGATAGCATCTTGTGCAGCAGATTTGCCCAGTGCAATGGAAGGTGCTTAATCGATGTTAGGTCTTATAAATATTAATAAGGTTAACGAAAGGTGAGTGAATATTTGACTTCTTATACTGACAACTTGCAGGATTTCCATACTCGGCTTTTCCTCTTGGATGCAGATAAGCTGATTTCAGACCGTGGAAAATTATACAGTGTACTTTTCCCCCCTTTTCCGCAATATTTATATGCAAGTAAAGTCAGTTTAAATCAGGGACAGTCTTTAAAGAGTAATTCACAAAACATGTACCCTATTCTCTGGACACATGAAAACAGGAAGGGGACCTTCTGGCCTTTTTACTCCTCTGGTATCTGGAAGAAATTTCAAAGCTATCTTCACCACTGATCAGCCATGTGATTTGGATGCATCATTGAATTTCTCAAAGCCACCTGATCTTCAGTTCTTCATTTATTCAAAATGAGGCTAATCATACCAACTTATCAAGGGTGCAGTGAAGATCAGGCCGGAGTATGAGATCTGCACAAGCATTTAGCAGAAGGCCTGGCCCGCCATTGTCCCTCTATAAATGGACACTTGCTTTCCTTTTTTTTCCTTTGTCACAATGAGAAAGGACTGTTTTGTCCCTGAGTCTGCTCCCAATTCTTCTCTCATTGCTGGAAATATGTGCTCACATTAACGCTGATTTTCGGTTGTGGAGTGTAATTCTAAAAGCTCTGGGCCAGCAGTGAAAGGTGTGGATTGACTCATCTCAGAGAACAAAAGGCAGTGGGCGGGGCTGGGAAGCAGAGCCTGCAAAGACTGCAGCAGGGACTGCATTGGCGGGGGGTGTTGTCTGCTTCTTGCAAATGGGCTGTGAACTACAGATGTCCCTGGGACAGAAAATAGAAAATGACTTAGAACATGGCCCCTTTGAAGAAGAGAGGACACATTGGGCAGAGAATTGGAGGAGAAAAAAGAGAGTGAGCTACAGATTGAAAGATGTCATCTGTCAAAAGGGTGATGAGGCTTTAAAAAGAAATGTGAGGTGGGGGGAGTGGAGTGGATAAATATATTAAAAGAACCACAGGGATTTATGCTTCCAGCCAGGATGGAGTAAGTGGTATGAACTAGTTTTTCTCTTATAAAGAAAAAAAAAGATTTAAAAGATTGGAGGCAACTGTTTATAAACCATGAACAGCAGGGAGCCCAACATTGCTCTCTCCGTGGGAGAAAAGTCAACCTCACAAGGGTCCAACTATCTTCCAGGAGACAACTTCCTAACCACAGCAGAGAGGGCTTCCATCCAGACGAGGCTTTTAATTGAGACTTAAGGAGAAGAGACAGCAAACAAAGTTTAAGGCATGTGGGGTCAGCAGGGTGGGACATCGGTAGGAGGGAGAAGGCTACCCCAGACTCTATGGCAGTGGTTCTCAAGCTGTGGGTCGCGACTCCTTTGGGGATCAAATGACCTTTTTCCAGAGGTTGCCCCATTCATAACAGTAGCAAAATTACAGTGATGAAGCAGCAACAGATTAATTTTATGGTTAGGGTCACCACAGCATGAGGAACTCTCTTAACGGGTCATGGCATGAGGAAGGTTGAGAACCACTGGTCTGGGGGGGCGGGCGTGTTTTTCAAGTCCACGACTGAGGGCTGAGCAAAGGATTTACCATATTGAATCTACTATAGGGTTGGAAATTAATAGACCCTAGCAAGGCCTAGGGAAGGAACATGCCCATACCCTTTGGAAGTTTGGACCTGAAAGAACAGTGTGGTGAAGTGAAATTGCGTCCTGTGGCTCTTCTACCCAGCACCTTACACACCCCACTGAAGGAATGACTGGGAGTCTGTGAATAAACTGTAGGAGACTCACTCAGGGATTGGTCCCTTTCAACATTCTGCTGGGTATAAAAATGAGCCGTCTCAGGAGCAGGAAAAGGAATCCCACCAACACCGAGAAAGAGCCACCAGCACAGCATGTGCCCAGGAGTGACAGTAACAGCGGAGAGACCAGAAACTGCAACACAGAGGCCATGGTGCAGAGTGGAAGAGCTGCACCAGGACTATGCGAAGAGCAGTGGATGTCCCAGCCCACAGAATAAGCAGAGCTGAGTTCACAGATGGAAGCTCGCCTTTCCTGATTGCCTACCATGCAACTGCCACAATTTGAACAAGTCTTTTGAAGATTTTAATTGGGGTGTGTTCTTCATCATACCTCTGTTTAATTCATGATTTGTGCCCTTCAGGAGCGCACTTGAGTTGGCAAAGCATGTTTCCCATAAATGTCTCTTTCACCAGTTATTTGAGTAGTAGAATTTGTTGGGTTTTTTTCCATCTGGTATATTGCCTTGTTTTTGGAAGTCTCTGTCCAAAGGGGTGGAGTGGGCAAGGAGGGGGGCCGGGGGGAGACGTACCTGTTGCTGCTTTTCAATATTACAGGGAAAGGTTTCATTGATCAGAAATGGATTTTGGGGGGTGGGGTATGTTGTACAAACCCAGAGCAGTGTGATCTCTCTTTGTTGACACAAAATTCAAGCACCCTACAGACCTGCTTTTAAGGATTATGTGGTCACTCAGGAAGACCAGCTACAGATGAATAAAATAAAGCTAGCCTAACAAGATAGTACAGATGACAGGACAGATGGTCAGAGCTATAGGTGTTCGGATGAGAGAAACTGGAGGACTTGGTGGAGGAGATGAGGCTTGAGCATGAGGGGATAGAACCCACCATACAATTCAACAGTTCCGTCATATTGAGAAGGGTTGTGCAAGTCATCACCACCAGCAACTTTGGAACATTCTCTTTCTTCTTGTACTCACTGATGTTGATTTGCCCCCATCCTCCCCTGCCAGGTGCCCGCGTAATTATATTTCAGTTACTGTCTTCATAAATTCTAGCTTCCCTCTATAGAAAAACTTAAAATAAGGACAAAGGACAGAAAAAAGATTAAAAGGAGCCTACAGGAATGATCATCTACAACAGGAGAGACCTCAATCCAAGAAAAAGCACACATCAAAATTTTAGAAAAAAATTCAAAGTGGCTCTTAGGGACATCTAAAGAAAAGGTGCTGGCTGAACCCTGGTGGCATAGTGGTTGTGCGCAGGACTGTGGCCGACTAGGTTGCAGGTTCAAATCCAGCAACAAGACTGGGCCTCCTACTCCCACCAACAGAGGGCAGTGATGCCCCCAAAACAAAAACAAGAAAAGGTGCTACATGCCAGTCTTAAGTACCATTGCTAAGAATGCTCTTTACCTCATATTAAGGCTGTTTACATTCTTAGTCTGTGAGCAATGGGGAATGTAGCAGAAATTCAATGTGGGGCCCCTGCAGTGAGATTTGGGGCTTCCATTGTCACCCTTCATATTCTGACAACTGGGTGTTTAGAATTTAGGCACGGGAACGTTCCTACCTCTGGGTTTGGAATCTTACTCTTTATAGTCCCTGGATCACACAGGATGGTATGCTTTCTCTGTGTGGACAGAATGGAAAGATATTTAACTTAGGTACGGAAATGAAAAAAACAAAAAGAGTCTGGTAGCTCAGCATTTCGGTGCTCAGCTGCTAACTGAAAAGTAAGCAGTTCAAAGTGATTGTCTGGCCATCTCTGGCCATAAACCTTATGGTGTTGGAAACCCTACCATGCTGGACCCTGGTGGTACAGTACTTGGACCAATGTCTGCATGGTCGGAAGCTCAAACCCCCCCAGCAGCTCCGTGGGGAACAGATTTTGTTTTCTACTCCTGTAAACAGGTCCCGTCTCAGAAATGCACAAGGCGTGCCAGGAGTCAGCACTGACTCCCGAGCCGGGAGTTTGGTTTACTGGGCCTGGGAGCCTCTCGGCAGCAATCAGTTCGGATCTTACGGAGACAAAGACGCTCTCTCTTTGCACTCCTCTCATGGAAGATGACCTCCTGAGATGCTTATTTAATATTGTCCTTTGCTTCTCCCAGTCAAAGCAGCCTCCACTTCCATTCTACAGACCGCTGTTCTCTTCCTCGAGCATCATGGGACACTTCATCAGCATGCCACTCTTCAATGATGTATTATCTGTCATCTGAAACTTTGAAGTTTTTCCTTTCAGTTTAGATCAATGCATAGAGAAGCTTATTAGCAAATTCCTTTACCAAAATTAACATATTGAGCTGGAAACTGATTGATTGGAAGGGACTTTTACAGTGAAAATTATGCTGGAGCAAATAATACATTTTCAGGGACGCTCGATGCCCAATTTCGGTGACTCATCACTCCAGAGAGAACAACTAAATTGTGATTCGATGAAAGTTTTACCTCATTAAAAAATGTTGATCACAGGGCAGTGATGCCCCACCTCAAAAAAAATGTTGATCACAGTGTTCTGTTTGTTCTCCTTAAAGAGGTCAACACTTTCAAGCTGGGTTTTGTACAAGCCTCAAAGTTTCTAAATAAAATCAAACCAAAAGGTCTATTTTGCTTCTCAAAATTGGATTTTCATCTCTTTCTTCTGTCAATGGAAAGCCTAGAGCAACTTGTAAATTCTCTCTAACACTGCAGAACCATATTTCACTGTCAAACAGTGCGACAACCTCTGGTTTGGGAGGTATGGGGGCCAAGACACAGACATGCTGATGGGTTTAGAAGTTTAATCTTCTATCTGATGCAATCACAAGAATATTGTGGTCGTAGGTTGTTTTTTGCTTGTTTGTTTTGAGTGTTTTTTGTTTTTTATTGCCAGTTGCAGCTATCCAAGGCAGAAAGAATTATCTGAAAACACCAAGGAGCAGCTCAGCCTATTCCTGCTCCTTATAGGTTTCATCCTGTCTCTCTTTCATTTATAAATGATGGGGTGAGAGCCCAACATGTATTTTGGCCCTATTCTTGCTTAGGACTGTGTAGAGGTCTGGCAATATCTATCTAGATGGGTTATATATAGGATCTTTTAGGTAATTAACAAAAAGATATAAAGAGCCTGTCTAGAATATTTGATTCAAGCTCCCTTGGAATAGGGCCATTCGTTATTGGTAATTGCTAAATTATGTGCCTACTATGATGAAGAATTTGCATTAGGGGGCAGGGGTAGGGGTGGATATGAAGCCAGTGGAGTCAGGAATGGACAACCTGCCTAAAAGAAAATCACCCTGAACTTGAGGCCAAGTGTGAAGCAGCAAAACAGTTCTGTTTCCTCTGGCCAGCCAATTTCTTTCCCTGGTGAAAATCCACCACAGTGCAAAAGGGGAACTCTGGACCAGTTGACAGAACAGAAGTTCAACAACACGCATAGGCACCTTAGAAGAAAGATTTGGTGGTTGGCCTTGGAAAAATTAGCTCCTGGAAGCCTTATGGAGTTGAACTCTACTCTGACACAAAAGGGGTGTGCATGGACATGCGTTGGGGGTTAATACCCTTTGCTCCTATTTCTAAACATTCCTATTGGAGTCCAGGCCACATTGCTCCATCCATAATAGATTGAATGATTTCTTGGATCTTCCTCCGGCATTCCCTCTCCTCACAAGCTGTAGAGGCAAAGGGCTGCGGAGAGATCATTCAGATGAGCTCCCCACCTCTCATTTTACAGATCGAACTAGCTATGAGAAATACTTACCTCCCACCCTCCAATCTTCTCTTATTTTTGTGCCCCCTAACAACCAAAACAATGGTGAATGCAGCAGTTTCTGCGAGTGGGAAACAGGCTTGTCATCAGCCCAATGTGGCTGCGCTTCCACTAGGAAGAGTCTCTTCTGCTCAGCTCCCTTGTCTCACTAAGAGATAAGTAAGTGTCAGAAACCAAGATCTCCCTTAAGAAAAAGGCTGTGCCACCTATCCCCCCAGGGGAGTTTGCTCTTAAGGTCAGCATGGAAGCTGCAGCCTGGGGAGATAATGCCTGACCAGAGCACATGGGAACAAATGAAGGGGGAGAAAGAGAGAAATGGAGTGCATCCTGCCCCGCCGAGCCTCCAAGATGATATTCCCACTGAGAGCAGTCAATGCACAGAGAGGATCATATGGCCAGCCCAACTATGAATTACGGCTCCCCTTGCTGACCCAAGGGCCTTCAGGGTCAACAATGGAAAAACAGGGTCAGGATTATACCCTGTCTGACCCAACCACACCATGCAAAACACTAAGGGTGTGCAACAGAGCATGGAGTTTCCGATGGAGTGCCAAGGATATACTTTGGGGTCAGGGTGTGACACCCCATCCGACTCAACCGGGGGACATTCCTGGAGGTCAACGAACAGACAGACCTTGAACTATTTACAGATTTTTATGTTGTTATTTTTTTTTACATATATATTAGACATTGGGGGTTTTATGTTGTTGTCTTCTTTTCTTTGGTTCTTCATCTTAAGTACATATTGTCATTTCTGCGGGTCTATCTAGATAAGATAGGCTGGATGAACAGTCTAGAGGTAAAAATGATAGGACTGATGGTTCTGGGGGACATGGGAGAGGGGAAGGAGAGAAAGGAGGTGGTGTTGACTGGTCCAGGGATAAGAGAACAAGTGATTCAAATGAGTGACAAGGTGGATGTGAGAGGTCAGATAGGGATTTATCGAGAGTAATGTAACAGAGAAATAATAGAAAATACTGAAATCCAAGTGGAAGCTGAACATGATAGTGAAACAAGAGGACAATAAAAGGAAATACAAGAAGGAACTGGATGGCAAAGGGCATTTATAGAGGTTTAAATACAGGCATATACATAGGTGAATATATTTATATAGGGTGATGGGGAAATAGATCAACATGCATATACTTATAGGGTCAGTATTAGGACAGCAGATGGGCATTGAATCTTCACTCAAGTACTTCCTCAGTGCAAGAACATTTTGGCAGCCATCTAGCTCAGAAGCAACAAAGACCACATGGAAGAAGCACACCAGCTTGTGGGACAACAAGGTGTCAAGGGATCAGTTATCAGGCTTCAAGAACTAAAAATCGTAACATTGCGTGCTCACCTTCCTGATATGATCTCGGGCAACAAGTGCATAAGCAAATGTGGTGAACAAAGTTGATGGTGCCCAGCTATCAAAAAGCTTGAAAGTAAACAAGCAGCCATTTAGCTCAGAAGCAACAATGCCCACATGGATAAAGCACACCAGCCTGTGTGACCACATGGTGTCGAAGGAATCCGGTATCAGGCATCAAAGAACTAAAAGTTATATCATTATAAATGAGGGGAAGTACAGATTAGGGACCCAAAGCCTATCAATAGATGAAGCGATATCCCCTTACAGAGGGGTCACAGGGAGGAGGTGAGCCAGTCAAGGTACATTGTAGCAACAATGAAATATGCAACTTTCCTCTAGTTCTCAAATGCTTCCTCCACCCAATTCTACCCGACAAATCCAGCTAGACCAGGGCATGTTCACTAGAGCCAGAAACATGGGGAATTTAGGACTGATGATCCCTTCAGGATCAGTGGTAGCGATGGTGATACCAGGGGTGGGGAGGAAGGGGTGACTAGAAAGGGGGAACCAATTTCAGGGATCTACACATAACCTCCTCTCAAGAGGACAGACAACAGGGAAGTGAGTAAAGAGACACATTGGACAGAGTACAATATGGAAAAGCAATAACAATTTGTAAATTATTAAGGGTTCATGAGGAAGGGGGAGTGGGGAGGGGGGGAAATATGGGGAGCTGGTACTGGGGGCCTAAGTGGAGGAAGGGTGTTTTGCAAGTGATGATGTCAACAAGTATGCAAATGTGGCCTGCATAAGATTGGTGTATGTATGGACCATGATGGGAGTTGCATGAGCCCCCAATAAAATGATTTATTTAAAAAAAAAAAAAAGGAGGGGGGAAGAGTTGCTTATACCAAGTACTCAAGTAGAAAATATTTGCAAATGAATATGGCAACATGTGCACAAATATGCTTGATGCAAATGATGCAGTGATTGCTATGAGTTATAAGAGCCCCCAATAAAATCATTGGGGGAAAAAAAAGAGGCTGTGCTATTTTTTTTAGCACTAGATAAAGCAGAATGGTGCAATACCAGTGAAACAACAGTTTGAAGCAAGAGTCTCCCAGTCTCTTTATAACCACACATAGAAGTTTGAAAGATGTGTATTTATTTATTACTTCTCTGAAAATAGTCTAGAAAGTGGTCAGATCACATGGGGTTGTTTTTAAATAACCAAACATATCTGTTTTAATATCAAACTAGTGTGATATTTTTAATTGATGATAAAAGGATTATGATACTGTGAGAAGGGGAAATAAATCAAGTGTCTTTTTATTATAAACACAGCCTCCTGGGCTTTTCCTAGGAGATATAGAGGAAGAGGGAAAGTATTATTAGCTCTTATGAGGAAACCACCTTCTCTTCCTGTGGTGGAAATGGCCTTTGTTACTTAACTCACCAGGCGAGATCACTATATAAGGCAGAGGGCAGTTAAGAGCTTACTGAAAACAAGGGAGAAGCTAGGTCTCTCATGCAGAAGCTTCTGTTTTTACCATGCCCTTTAGTGTCATTTCATGCCTCCTCAACCCCAAACTATAAAGTAGCTACTCCTAGTCACTTAATGTATTCTACAGGAAGAGCATCGGTGGCCTACTGTGTTACTCGTTGGGCTGCTGACCTCAAGTTCATCAGTTTAAACCGACTGACCACTCTGCAGGGCAAAGAGGAGGCTGTCTGTTCACTTAAAGATTTAGGGCCTTATAAACCGGCAGAACCAGTTCTCTGTCTAAAGCAGTTTCTACATGTGTTTGACTTGGTTTATAGGAAGAGCACAACAGAGGTATGTGTGCTGCAGTGACAATCAACAATTCTGTTCAAAGAAAACAGAGACTCTGGGGTTATACTTGCAGGGGCAGAGGTGGAGGCATTTATGTTGACCACCCCTCCCCCACAAATCTAATGACTATATTAAATAAAGCAACATACAAACATAAAGAACCATATGGTTGGGAAAGTCCTTTGGAACTCAAGGTCTAGGACAACTGAATGAAACCGTTTTCTCCTGAGAGGATAGTGAGGAGGAAAGTATGGATTCAGCTGGTCACCGAAGGCCCATCCTAGCTAATGTAAGATCAATAAGATTTGTAATTTCCACAGATCTCAGGGGCCTCTGACAAAGACTATGTAGAGAGAAGCAGAGGCCTATCTAAAAACAAAAACCAGGGGATGTAAATCAAAAATCAAAATCATACGAAAGAATCAGGCTTACTGGTCAGATAAAGATAAGCCTGGTGGAAGCTTCGAGACTAAGATTCCTAGTCACCCAGCAGATGTGGAAATGAACTCACTGCAGGGCTCAATTCTCACTGAAACACGAAATAGACTGATGGAGGGGGAAATAACACTGGTGAGGTATAAACACTCTCTCTATCCATTTCCCGATCTGGATTTCCGTGGGAATGCAACCATTCACTAGGAGGTCTAAGGGCAGTTATGACTAGTCTCTTTCTCTGAGCACAATGCTTTTAAGGTTCATGTATCGCTACTTTAAATCCTTTTCAATGGCTGAATAATATACCACATTATGTGTCAGAATCAACACAAGGGCAGTGAGTCTGAGTGAGAATCACTGGTGGATGAATAGACACTTAGGTTCCACTCTGTCGAGTGGCGCTGCAGTGAGTCAGAATGACCTGCTGGCATCCAGCACTGGATGCAAAGGCTGATGTTCATGTTCTCAGGCCCAATCCCAGGGGCTGACGGTTTGAAGGGAAGAAGGGATACACGCATCCTCAGTAAGGAAGACACAGCAGGTACAGGACAGGCAAACATCCTTGTTCTCTTTCAAGTACTTGTGCAAGCCCTCGTCTCACTAATTGAAAGCTCTAGAGGAGGAAGATGAAAATGAAGACACTGTGCAGCACATACAGGGAGCCCGAGTAGCGAATAACAGGGGATCATCCTGGCTGCTGATGTCCGTTGAATATTCCGAATAAAGACTGAGTTGTTACAGCTAAGTCTCCAGGGGGCTTTTTTTTTTTTTGCTCTCCCGACTTCTAATTCCAAACCACACAGTGGGTGGCAGAAACAGAACATAAAATTCTCCCGCTGTTGTGTTAGACAATGACTGTGCATTCGTATCCCTTCCCCCAGGACGTCCTTTGAGAATCTCTGCTACCTCTTTAAAAGAATGCTACAGCGAATATGCATTTACCGGAATTGGAGTGAAAATGCATGATGAATAGCCGAGACATGTTTCTGGGAAAAGCGTAATTATATATTAATAGTCAGATGGCCCATATTCTTAGAGAGTTGTTCCATTAGAGGCAGACTTTCTTCATACGACTAAGAGTTTCTCATTCCTACAATGGACAGACAAGTCATGCCGCTCAGGCAGAGACTACCTTGCAAGCAGTGTCCCTCAGAACCGAAGCATTTCTTGTAGCTTGCTGCTTGATTCAAGGAGAATTCAGAGAAAACAGTGATGATTCTTTGCTCCTTTGGACTATATAAACAGGCGACACATTTCCAAGTAAAGAACCCCTGTAAAGAACCCACAAGCATGGAATGGGGGCAAGGGAGGGAGGAGGTGTGGGGCAGGTTGTGACACAGGAAAGAGATACATGAGGGGGCACACTTGGTTTTCAAGAAAACAAACTGTATAATGTATACTGGTAGGCTTTTTGTGCAAAGATGTAATAACAACATGTTCATGTTCTAGTTTTCTTCTCACTGATCATCGAGATTAGATCTTGCTTTTACATAAAAAAGAACAATTTAAAACTTTGACTTCTAAGTGAAGAACAAAAACAAACAAACAAAAAAGCCCCAAGTGTTTGCTATCTCTGATATTCTGTTATTCACTACTTGGGCTCCCTGCATCTGCTGCATAAAGTGTCTGCATTTTCATCTCACTTCCGAAGAGCTTTCAATGAGTTAGACGAGGGCTTGCTTAAGTCCTTGAAAGGGAACAATGATGGAGCTTTTGTCTGTCCTGTTCCCACGTTCTCAGCACACGTTGTTTTTCTGCACAGGGTGGATGGAGAGGTAAAGAAGCAGTTGAAAGGAACGGGCAGAGTTAGGACCTAAAGTTTACTCATGTTTTGCATTACATGTTGAACTGCTGTATTACCACCAGGTGGTAAAGAAGAAAGACAAAGGTTTCTGCTCCCTGGTCTTGGATGCGCACGGGGGTGCCGTGGGGGCGCCATGAGTCAGAATTGTGTGAATTTGAGTGGTTTTGCAGCAATGGGAGACCAGGCGCAGACTCTCGCCTTCCACGCGAGTCTCAGCCATTGCATGTCAGGGACTGCCGGTACCTGTCAGTCAGTAGAGCCCGTGTGTTGCTGTGGTGCTGAATGGTCCTCCGTGGCATATTCAGACTAAGATCCGGAGAGCTGCTTCCAAACCCTAGCCAAGGAAACGCGATGGCTCACAAGAATCTGACCAGCAGCAGTTAGCTCCTGGGACAAAAGGTTGCCATGAGTCGGCCTGGCTTGGAAGGATAACAATGTGTGTGTGTGTGTGTGTGTGTGTGTGTGTGTGTGTGTGTGTGTGTGTAATTATACTAGTTCTTAGTCTCTGTTATATAATTGGTGATATGATTCCTTTCATATGAACGGCTCCAATATAAAAATAGACAGAGGCAGAGGCTAGATTAGTGGTTGTTGAAGGCAGGGCGAAGATGAGGAAGCTAAAAGGTTTCTTCGCGCGGTGATAAAAAGTCGTAAGTACAACGCACTGCACTTCGGTTCTCAGCTTTTCCATCTTGCCACTAGGGAGTTATCCTGAAATCTTCTTCAATTCCAGCATTCTGTGGTACTGTGAAGTGTCAAACTTTTCCTCTCATTTATTTCTTCTGCTAATGGGTCACCCTCGCCCACATTGAAAAAAAAAATAGAAAAGCTGTTTCCTGGCTGCCTTTCTATGAATAGGAAAAACGGGATCTGGTTTATTTGGGAACCAAACCGCAGGAGCCGTTGGCGTCTGCTCGCTGTCAGAATGGGTAGCCTGCGGGGTTCACCCCCACCTACCCTCCCACTCCCACACTCCCCAGCGAGCTAGCATGACTCAGCCGTTTGTCTGTCTCTGTGGCACCTGGTTTCCTGCACAAGGTCCCCGGGGCCGTCAGCGGGTCAGAAAGCACAGGACTCCGGGCTTGTACGGTACACGGGTCATCAAGCACATGATTACCTCCGGAGCAGAGGGCCGCCTCCCTGAGCACGTAAATGGGCCTCATGCGAGGGCAATTTACTCAAGGAGGGAACGCCGCAAAGCGGGCAATTTTCTAATCACGTAGTCTTAGAGCTAGAGGAAATCTCAGCCAACAAGCCCGGGAGTTTTTGAGGATGAGAAAGCAGATGTGACTTAACTTGCCGAAGCGCCTCCCCTCCGCTGGTGCCAAGCCTGGGCAGCAGGTGGGCCACCTCTCAGTGCTCCCCGCAGACACCTGCGAAAGACACCTGTCCCGAGGGGCTGGCGGGCTGGCGGACAGAGGACCGAAGGCTGGCGAAGCGAACTGAAGAGGAAATGACTGGGTAGGTGACAGGAGGTCCCGGACCATGCAATGACATCGGACAGTGCTGTAGGCGGAGCTTGAAAGTACACATAAGCCCCGCCTTGTACCTGACTTCTGCGATTAGCTTTCTGAGTCTCAATTTCCACCTGTCTAGCATCTTCTCACAGTGCCAAACTCCTGAA
>PVJH01037448.1:0-17856 GCA_004026705.1 Nesogale talazaci | reverse complement strand
CCTTCCCAGGGATACTTTTCCTCCTTTGCAACCACTCAGACCAGTGGTGGGGAAGGATACTAGAGGCTCTCCCAGGTTTTAAAGTGCCCGGAAGGAGGGCATGCCGAAGTCTTCAAAGAGAGGGAGACCCTCACTCTATTGCAAGTGAGGACAGCTGAAGGGACAGCTGAGGGTTGCTTCTGTGATGTTTTAAGGGGGCGTCCTTTACTTCTCCCCACCCCTCTGGATTTCTTGACAGAGTCTAATGGGAGCCTGGTAGTTCGAGG
Organism: Nesogale talazaci; assembly: GCA_004026705.1. Lineage (NCBI taxonomy): Eukaryota > Metazoa > Chordata > Mammalia > Afrosoricida > Tenrecidae > Nesogale > Nesogale talazaci. The sequence continues at coordinate 17,590 of PVJH01037448.1, read as the reverse complement.
AGGTCAGAAAAGGCAGACTTTGACCGGTTCAAGATTACTTAAGAAACTAGTAAGATGAGGAGAGAGGAAGCGATAAAGAAAATGAGCAGGTAAAGACAGCGTCAAAACACAGATCTTGGACGTCCGTAGCCTATGAGACTGTTTCAGGAAATACCCGCAGGTGATGGTGGTGGGGAGGAGGAGGGGGAGAGAGAGAAAGTGCTTTCAAAGTTAGAGGAAATGGAATTCAAGGCTAATGGAATTTGTCCACCAACTTTTTCAAGCCCCCTCATACTCTGGGGGCAATCGTGTTTTGTGACAAGGGCAACTTCTCTGTATGACCTAGGACCTGTTCCTTGACCTTGCTGTCCTGGAATTGACCCATGCCCCCTGCAGGTCAGATCCCTGGGACGCTTCCATTGGTTGCAGTGCCTGGCACTGCGCCTGGCAGATGTGCTTCATGGGAGAAACCATCACAGAGGGACGTCCTAGGAGGGCCATCTGCCGGGCAGAAGGGGCGTGATGGTGGTGTGTTTGAGTTAGGTGTTGGGTTGGGGATCCTGCTTGGAGGGGAGCACAGGCCTGAAGTCTGTCCCCGTCACTCTCCCTGCTCCCCCCAGCCTGAGTTCTGGCCGACCACCTGCTGCCCCACTCATCCAGGTGGGAGTATTTTTGAGGGCATAGGAGCCGCCAGCAGACCCTATGTGGCACTGGGACTTCCTAGGGCCCAGCTCTCCTAGCAGAACCCTCTCTTCAGACAAGCTGCAGTGAAGAGTGACGTGCTCACCTCTGAGGAAACTTGTTAGGTACCCCGGTGCAGTGAGCGTTGGGCATGGGTTCGCCGACCGCACGGTCAGCAGTTCGAAGCCACCAGCCTCTGAAGCAGAAGAGCAGACTTTCTACTCCTGTAAGGGGTTGTTACATGCCATCCAGTCAGTGCCCACCGACAGCACAACAGGGCAAAGCTGTGCCAGGTCCTACACCATCCTCATGCCCGCTGCTGTGCTTGAGCCCGTCGGTGCAGCCTCTGTGCCCTCCCTCTCTGGGAGGCCCTTCCTCTTCTTCCCTTGACCAAACAGGATGACCTTCTCCAGGGACCAGTCTCTCCTGAGCATCTGCCCAAAGTCTGTGACCGGAAGTCTTGCCGTCCTCTCTTCTCAGGGCATTCTGGTCGTCCTTCTTCCAAGACAGGTCTGTTTGTCCTGCAGGCAGCCCACGGTCCTTTCTTCGCCAGCACCACAATTCAGATGCAGGGTTGCTCTTCTGGTCTTCTTTGGTCAACATCCGACCTTCACATGCTGATCAATGACTGAGGAGACCGACCATGGTGCAGGGCAGGCCACACCTTAGTCCTCAAAGGGACACCCTGGCTCTTTCAAAACGCTCACGTGGTCTGGTGCCATGTGTTGTTGGATCTCTCCACGGTCGCTTCCAGGGGCCGTGGTTGTGCATCAATCTGTAAAGAGCTCCGGTCTCAGGAACACACAGAGGCAGCTTTACCCTGTCCGGCTGGGTCGCTTTGGGTTGGCGGTGAGCTTTGGGGTTTGTGTTTTAATACGCAAAAAAGGCCGGCAGGTTGAGCCCACCCAGAAAGACATGCCCTGAGGCTTTGCTTCTGACTGGTCGCTCTGCCCGGCTCGCCTCGGCCCTGGAGCGGGGCCCTGAGTCAGAATCACCCCTCAAGCCGCGGCCGTCCAGTTGACTCCAGGTGCCAGGCCAGACCCACCCTATGCAGTTTCCAAGAGTGCAAACTATACAGGAGCAGAGTGTCTTCTCTCACCCACGACAGGGCAGCCGGTGGGCCAGCAGCCCCAGGCTTAAGCCCCAGTTTCACCAAGTCTCTAACTGCCTCCCTGCTCCCCCCAGCCCAACCCGACTCACGGCAATTGACTCAGTGCTGACTCACGGCGAGGCTAGTGGACTGCACCTGGGAGTATCTGAGGCTGTAACTCTTTAGGCGAGTGGAAAGCCCCCTCTTTCCCCCGGAAAGCAGCTGGTGGTTTCGAACTGCCGACCTTGTGACTAGGAACCCAATGTGTAGCCCACCGCGCTGCCAGGGATCCTCCAAACGTGCTGTCATCGAGTGGATGCCGACTCACTGCGGCCCTGTCAGGCAGGATCAGATTGCCTCTGTGAGGTTCTGAGACTGGGGCTTCTTCTTCTTCTTCTTTTTTTTTGTTGGCATCACTGCGAGACTGTGGCTTCTACTTTACACACACACACACACACACACACACACACACACACAGTATCACTGCCCTCTCATGGGAGCTACCCAGCCTTGCTGCTGCTGGATTTGAACAGCCAAACCAGTGGGCCGCAGTCCTGCGCACAACCACTACGCCCCCGGGGCTCAGCCCGAGACTGTGGCTTCTTACAGGAGTAGAAAAACCTCGTCTTTCCCTCGAGGGCAGTTGGTGGTTTCCAGTGCATGACTCAGAGCACTATCAGGGCCCCCAAGTCCCCCCATAAGGGCTTAAATCACATATGAGAGGCCTGAGCCTTTCTCCTTTTTTAAATTAATAAGTCATTTTATGGGGAGCTCTGGCACTTAACAGTCCATACATCCATGATATTACGTGGATATGTATAAATAGTGCCATCCATTTCAGAACATTATCCTTCTTCATGGGCCCCTTGGTATCCATTCCTTTTTTCCTTCCTCCCCCGCACCTGCCACGCTTTACAACCCTGAATGTACTATGTATTGTTGTCTATACACATCTTACACCCTTCACCCCCCTTCTATCCCTTGATCTACAGTCCTGGCATTTGTCCCCCTTGGGGGGGGTATTTTGCCCTCATTTCTCCCTTCCTCCCTTTCTTTCCCCGACTCTCCTAATGTCATTACTCCTCTTACTGTTTCTGAAGGGTTTGTTGATCCCGAATCCCACAAGTTGAAGGCTCTTCTTTATCCTGACATAGGTCCTATATGTTTGCTGGATTTGTGAGCTAGGACTGAGCTTGTAGCAGAGGGGTGGGAAGCTGAAGGACCCAGAGAAGGGTTCTGTGTTTCCTCCATGCTATGCTGCCCTCTGGATATACCTTCTCTTCCGTGTGCCCCATCTGGGTGGCCTGAGCCTTTCTGAGGACCTCTCTTTGCCCCAGTCTCCTCCAGGGACCCAGGACGGGGCACCTACAACGCTCCATACTTTGTTTCAGCATCTTCCCCCACTCACAGGCTAGAGATTGACAAATCAGGGAGCAGAGGTGCCGGGCGCTGGGGGGCAGACCTAATGGGATGGGTAGCCCAGCTTTGGTCCGGCCCACCAGGAGCCTGCTGGATTCCCTTCTGCTCGTTTTGCAGTGCCGATCAGAGTCATCGGGAACAAGAAGGGGACTTTCACGCGCCAGAGGGAGCCGAAGGGTGCCGCGTTCGTCTTGCGAGAACGATACAGGAGGATTGCCAATGAAACTCTGCCCCCCGCGGGGACAGCGCCACTGGGAGCCTGTGTCCAATCGACCCAATCTTCCCCCAGCTCTTCTTCCTGGGGAGTGGGAAAGCCTCCCCTTCTCTGCTTTCTTCTTTCTCTTTTGATCTCTTAGACAACCTGAGGGGCCTGACTTCAGAAGGGCAGGCAGGGAAGGGCGGCAGCTTGAATAAGGAGGACGAGGGTGGGGATTCGAGGAAGGTCGTGTGACTGCAGTACATCCCTCCCTAATCCTACTTCATTAGATCACGGCCACACCATTAGCATAGTGTCTGGAATGGGCCCACGGGCATAGAGGCGGGGCTACCTACACATCCCAGAATGGAAATGACGTCAGATCGCACAATAGAGGACAGTTACACTATGACGTAACTGCTACAATGCATCCTAACTGTGCCACCATGGTGTAACTGCCAAATTGCATCACGACATGAATGACAGACCCCTGAAAATCATGGGCCGGGCAGAAGGACACCCAGCCTGCATCGGCACTGGTCCCATGCACCTCAGCTGTCCAAATTTATTGAATCACAAGCAGCTTGCTTCCCCCATCGCCCCAATCACCAGAGGGGAGTCACAAACATGGTGTTCCCCCCCCCCCCCTGCTGTTGAGTTGATTTTAATTCAGAACAACCCTAGAGACAGCCTAGAACTGCCCCACGAGGTTCCCGGGGACAAAGCTCCTCCAGGAAGAAGAATGCCATAACCTTTACCTGTGGACTAGCTGGTGGGTTTGAACCACTGATCGTGAGATTAGCAACCACGTGCTTCCACCCCACCTTCCCCACGTAGGCTATAGAGAGAAGGGCCCTATTAACACATTGCGGACGGATCCCGAGTTTATCCGGTCTGTAATGTGAACGCGGCTTTTGGCTCCCCATTACCTCCCCATCCCTTCACATTGACTTGGCTGCTTGATTTTCAACTTCTTGACTTCAAAATATCCGGTCTTTCACATGCGAAGTAATTCACCGCACCACAGCCTTCAAAACTGCTGCCACATTTCCTGGGCGAAATAGCCCAGTTCACTCCTTGTAAGTCCTGCCTTCCGCATGTCAGGCAGCAACTCAGCTAAGTTTTCTGCCAGCTTAGAACAAGGATTGCCTCCCTTCCGTTTCCAACCACATGCCTCTGGCTTCCTTGTGACCATCCCAAAGTCTACAGAATCTGCTTATGGGCATGTAGAGCTTTCTACCCACCACCCTCCTCAATTCCTCCTGAGGTTCGCCCGCTACGACGTTCACATCCATCTGTCTCACAGCCTGTTCGTGGCCATTGAGCCTGTTTCCCTCACGCACCTCAAAACTCTCTCGACCACCTCCCAGTCCCAGAGTCACTGCCACATCATCAGGTGGTGGCTATGTCAACAAGCGTTTCCAGGGAGCCAGGTTAGGGTTACTCGTTGCCTGTTGCTGCAGTAACAAATGAGGGTGAACTGAGTATTTAAAGCGTTGCAAATGCCTTATCATGGAGTTCTGGAGGTCACTCAGATGTATTAGTGTAGTGTTCCGAGCTCAGAAGTCCGAGAGGGGTTTTACAGAGTGTTCTGGAAGCTCAGAGGGAGAATTTGTTTCCGTGCCTTTTCCAGCTTTTAGAAACCACCTGCATTTCTTGCCGTGTGGCCCCTCTCTCCATCTTTAGTGACAGCCGCACGGCACTTTTCAATGTCTCTCTGATCCTACACCTCTGCTTCACCTGTCTCCTCTCCTTCTGACTCTGGTATTCCTGCTTCCCACTTATCCGGACGCTGGTGATAACCTTGGACCCACCTGGATAATTCAGAATCATCCTCCTATCTGAAGACCCTTCCCACCCCTGCCAAGTTGCTCTTGCCAGGAAATGTCCCATGCTATCAGCTACTGGGAAAGGGGACACAGGAGAAAGCGCTGTTCAGCCTACCACAGATGGCTCTATCTCTCGGTGGGTGGTCTTCTGGCTCTGGGCGTCCATGGAAAATCTCTAGACTAGACTCTCAGACATCGCCAGTCCCAATTACGGAGAGGCTCCCAGAGCCCCACTTTCCTTCATGTCGGGCCCTGTCTTACTTCGCCGGTCAGCAATGGCTTGGCTCCCTGCGCCAACTCTCTGATCTGCTTGTGGATCAGTCCAAGGTCCGAGAGGACGCGGGGCCTGGCTGGGTGATTTTTTTTCAAAATAACAGAATACACAAATAATAGCGGCTTGAACACTCATGATTGCTAATTATCTCATAATCGAAATGGTTTGGTAATAAAGGGCTAGAGAAGCAGATGCTGTCCGTCAGTCTGTGCTGCCATCCTCCATGTGTTCGCGTCCGTTGTGGCCACGAGCTAGCGCTCATGACGCTAAGCCTCTTGTCTTACGCAGCTGCCTCCAGGGAGGGAAAAGGGAGAAAGCAGGGCAAGCAAAACCCCTCTTTCCAATGAGACACCGGAATCTGGCCCCAATCCTTCTAACCTCCCGCAGGTCTCATTCAACAAGAACTGTGCCACAGGTCACCCTGAGCTGTCAGGGATACTAAGAAAACAAGTGTCTGGGGAAAGGAAATGGGGTGTTTTTATTGACTTTTGAGTTAAATTTGAATCAGACCCTAGGGACGAGGGCCGGGTCCCACTTCACTGAGTCTGCTGTGACAAAAATAAATTTGCAGTCTACAAACTAAGGAAATGGAAGGGGAAAATAGACGTTGGGGGACCATCCACAAGTGTCTAGACAGATGATTCATGAACTTCTCTTGACGCGCCAAAGTCACATTGACATGCTTAGCAGCTGTGTCGGCAATAGCTTCTCTTTTAGGAAACTAAAGCACCGGCTCTCAAGACTTTATGTTTTTTCTTTCCAATGAGTTGCTGTCACTCCAGATGGTACAGAATTCTGAGCAGAGCACAGATTGAAGAGCGGCTCTGGCAGGGTTCTGGACTGGGTTCACTCTGACCTCACAGCTAAGGAAGAAATGGCCGGGTGAGAAGAACTAAACCGTGCTTAACTTTTCTTCTTGTTTATAAATGTTTATCCTGAAATGTACAGTAGGCTCCAAGACAACACTTCATTCTAACTCTAAGTGGCAACAGATGCTACAGCAGGGAATCCAGATGTTTACACAGGAACGCATTCGAGGGTCATCATTGCCTCAGTCACCAAGGACCGCTGACTTTTTGCCAGATTTCTGAATTCCACCCGTGGCCAGAAGGCCCTCGGCTTTAGCTCCTCGAGTTTCTTCTGTTCTTCTTTCTGCTTCTGCGTGAAAGCCTTCTATTCCTCGTCTGTTTCCTTGTTCTTTCTGGGATGACAAAGGACCCGGTCACAGGAGCGCATAAACACATCCCAGTCACGGGCTGGACTACAGAAACAGGACTGAGACCAGGATGGGGATATGTCCATTCTTACCTGAGACGGGAGAGTCAACAAGATGGGTTCAGGACCCTCTGAACAGGTCAGGCAAGGTATGCCCATGCAATCCTAGCACCCCAATTTCCATGAAGGGCATCCCAGGTGAGACCCTAAGGGGCAGACCAGTGATAGTCCATCCTTCTCTCATGTGCTTTGCCTGCAGGCAAGCTATTCATTCTGCTGATAAAATGGTCAAGGAGGATTTAGTGAATGATGAACTTATGTGCAGACTCATAAGTGGGTTTAGGGTCTCCACTATCAACTGGCAAACGTCTCACTCAGAACTCACTGCCATGAAGTCAGTTCCAACTCATAGTGGCTCCACAGGACTGGGTCCACTGGCTTTTGTAAATCTTTATGGTAGCAGGAAGCCTCATCATTCTCCTGTGAAGTGACTGGTGGGTTAAATCTGTGGACATGTGGTTAGCAACCCAACACATACCTGATTATGTCACCAGAGTCCCTTTCAGTAAACTTAGTGCTTAGAAATTTAATATCTCATGAAATCCCCTTTTCTGATCATGGATTTTATTAAAAGTCCTTCGATCATACACACATATACACTAGGCAGGCTAGCGAATACCCAACTTAGCTGGTTGCTTTTCTCAAAAAAGACCTTTGAGGCCCCAGACTACATTAGTTTTGATAGTCAATGTGGCAGTCAGGTGCTTATGTTAATTTTATGATTGAAATGGAGGGGTGGAGTTTAGCCTGTTCACCTGGAGACAGCCATTGAGCAGCCAATGAGGCCTCTATGTGGGCATGGTCTTCTCCTGAGACTTCTGGGAAATCTCGTGATATTTCCCTCGTGAAGATGAAAAGCTATCTTCCCCAGTTGTTGGGAGTTAGTCTCAGAGACGATGAATCACGGACAAGATGGCTGCGTGCGAGAAGCTGGAGGAGCCGGCGGAGAGACCACACCGCTTTGCCCTGATGGAGCCAGACCTCTGAAGCTGGGGCGGCCACATGGAGACCTCTGCCAGCCATGAGTTGCTTCTGCTGTTGATGGACCCTGAGCCCTGGAAGCGAGGTGCTCTGTCAGCACCGGGATTCTGCACCCACTGACCTGTGACTTCGTGAGTCGGAAGGAGGCTATATAGACTGATTTTGGGCATATGGGTTAATATCGGCCTTATGACTTTGAACTGGACTGGGCTCAGTGTCCTGTTCCTCTTGTATATAAACCTTTTCCTTTTATCTATCTGCATGTCTATGAAATTTGTTCCTCTAGCCTACCCAGACTAACACAGCTAGGCACCATCTGACTTTTTTTTTTTTCAATGTTCTTATTGGGGGCTCTTACAACTCTTATAACATTCATACATCATTTGTATCAAATATCTGTACACATATTACCATATTCATTTCCAAATATTTTCCACTTGAGCCCTTGGTATAAGCTCCTCTTTCCCCTTCCCCTTTTTTAAATGAATCATTTTATTGGGGGCTCACACAACTCCCATCAGGATCCACACATACACCAATTGTATGCAGGCCACATTTGCACACTTGTTGCCATCATCACTCTCAAAACATCCTCCACTGACACCCTCTGACTTCTTTACCATGCTTTCCTGAGTGCCTGTATCTTCAGTGATCATCTTAGGAGGGTGGAAATGGAGCAGAACCACATTTTAGAACTAAATGTTCTCAGACTAGGGCTTAGCACTCAGTGCGAGCTCAAAATCCAATCCTCTATTGATGGTTTATATATCTCTGCCCCCTTCAGGGGCAGCAGATTAGTTTCTTGAGAAATAATAATGTAATAACTAACCTCCATGGGACACTTATGAGTTAGAATAATAGGATCAATAATCTAGCCAATCACCCACTCACTGACATCAAGTTACTTCTGACTCGTGTGTTGTTCGGTGCCGTGGCGGCAGTGCCAACTCACAACGACGTATTTGCAACAAAATGAAATTGCCAGTCGGGCATCGCAACTGTTGTGGTCAAGCCCTTCATTGCGGCCCCTGTGCCAATCCATTCGATTGAGGGCAGGCTCTTTTCCTCTGCCTCTCTCCTTGACCAAGCACGATGTCCTTTTAGTTTCTCCTTAGAATCTGTCCAAAGTGCATGAGACAAAGTTTCACCATCCTTACCTTCTGAGGAAAATTCTGGTTGTACTTCTTCCAAGAAGGACCTTGTGTTTGCTACGCAGTCTACGGTACTTTCCTCATGCTTCACCAGCACTTTGACTCAAATGCATCTGTTCTTCTATCTTTCTTGTTTACTGTTGAACTTTCACCTGCATAGGAGGCTATTGAGGATACCATGGCTTGGGTCAGGCAGACCTTCGTCCTCAAAGTGGCATCCTTGTTTTTCAACACTTTAAAGAGGTCTCGTGCAGCAGGTTTATCCCATGCAATGTGTCCTTTGGCTTCGTGCCTGCTGCTTCCATAAGTATTGACTGTGGATACAAGCTGGGTGATGTCCTTGACACCGTCATTCGCCATTTATCATGATGTCATCTATTGGTCCAATTGTGAGGATGCTTGTTTTCTTCACATTTGTTATCCACACTGAAGGCTGTCACCTTGACTTTTCATCTGCAAGGGCTTCAAGTCCTTACTTTCAGCCAGCAACGTTATCTGCATAACCACAGGACGGTAAGGAGTCGTCCTCCGATCCAGAGGGCGCATTCTTCAGGTAATCCAGTGTCTCTTGTTATGTGCTCAGCATACAGATCGAGCAAGTACGATGAGAGGATACAGCTTTGACTCACACCTTTCTGGAGTTTAAACCCTGTAGTAGTCCCTTGCTCGGTTATGCCCAATGGCCTCTTGATCCATGTACAGCTGCGGCATGAGCATAATGAAGTGTTTTGGAATTTCCATTCTTCTCAAAGGTCTCCCTAGTTTGTTTTGAATCACACAGCCTAAAGCCTTTGCAAAGTTTAATATAACACAAGTCCACATCCTTCTGGTACTCTCTGCTTTCAGACTCAGCTGATGTCGGCAATGATAGCCCTCGTTCCTTGACCTCTTCTGAATCTGCCTGTGTACAAATCTGGATCTCTTCTGACCAGCTGGTCAGGTAGCTGTCTTCCAACTTCCTTACCACAGACAAGTGTGTGCTTCCAGTGCTTCCCAGCTTGTTGAAGCATTTCAATCAGTATTCCATCAATTTATGGAGCCTTTCCCCTTCTCCTTTTTTTTTTTTTTTTTGGTCGAATGCCTCTGGGTGCAGTTTGGACTTCTCCCTTCAGTACTGTTGGTTTTTAATTATATGCTGCCTCTTGATATGGTTATATGCTGATTAGTTATTTCTGGTACACTGACTCTGTGTATTCTTCCACCTTCTTTTGATGCTTCCTTCATCATTTAATAGTTTGCCCAAAGAATCTTTTGATATTGCAACTCTAGGCTTGAATTTTTTCTCCAGTTCTTTCACTTAAGACATATTGAGTGTCTTCTTCCCTTTTGTTGTTCTCACTATAGATCTTTGCACATTTCATGATCATATTTTACTTTGTCTTCTCAAGCTGGCTTTTGAAACTTTCTGTTCAGCTCTTTGACTTCATTTTTTCCAGGTGCCTTAGCTCTCTACAATTAAGGGCAAACTTTAGAGTCTCTTCTAACATCCACGTTGATATTTTCTTTCTTTCCTGTCTTTTTAATGAACTTTTGCTATTTTCATGTACGATGTTTTTTGTGTCATTCCACAGTTCATCAGGTCTTCTGTCATTCGTGTTCAATGTATCAAAGCTGTTCTAGAAAATCAGGTGAGATACACTCAAAGTTGTCTCTTGAGTTTTGTGGACTTGTTTTAGGTTTCTTCAACTTGAATTTACATTTGAGAAATGGATGGTCTACAGTGGTTCTCGATCTGTGGCTCTCAACCTCTTTAGGGTCGAACAACCCTTAGAAAGGGGTCGCCTAAGACCACCAGAAAACATATTTCCAATGGTCTTAGGAACTGGGATACCGCTCCTCTATCCATCTTCAGGCAGGTCCACCCATGTGCAGATATGCCCACATACAAGTACCCGGCACGAAGACTGCTACTTATGCTACAAGACTAAATTTCATTGATTTGTCATTAGAAATAAATATTTCGGGGCTGAGCCCCAGTAGCGTAGTGGTTGAGTGTGGGACTGTGGCCCACTGGCTTGGCTGTTCAAATCCAGCAGCAGCTCTCCAGGAGCAAGGCTGGGCCTCCCACTCCCACCAGAGGGCAGTGATGCCCCCCCCAAAATAGAAATAAATATTTCACAATCTATTATTACATATATTTTTGTGATGAATCGCTATGCTTTAATTATGTTCAGTTTTTAACAATGAAAATACATCCAAAAAAAAAAAAGAAAAAAATACCTCCTGCCTATCAGATCTTTATATTATGACTCATCATGGTAGCAAAATGACAGTGATGAGATAGCAATAAAAACGATGATATATAATTGATCAAGGTTGCATGAAGGTGGCAGGGAGAGGAAATAAGAGCAGCTGATATCCAGGGCTCAAGTAGAATGAAAGTGTTTTGGAAATGTTGGCGGCAGCATATGTACGAGTGTGCCTAATAAAATTGAATGATGGATTTTAATAAGATTTGTAAGAGTTCCCCCCATTAAATGGTTAATAATAATTAAGCAGGAGACAATACAATGGACTTCTTGACCCATATAGTAAGAGAACTGAGCACTTTGGGGCAGGAGCCTTGCTGGCAGAGCGAAGTTAGAGAGCTCAGTAACATTTCCTGGAACAGGACAGAGGTTGGATGGCCAAGGAACTAAGGGGTGGAGGGTGGAGAGGCTGCGGGCCAGGGTGAGACGTGCCTGCAGGGATGGCTGAGAAGAGGCTGTCCTGACTGGAGCACTCAACTGGAGTCTTTCCTGACCCTGAACGGCAACCCTAAGACATCCTAACGGTGAATATGGTCTGTGATGACTGTGGGACCGCCACCACACGGGGTGGAAGGATCGAACCCAGCTGAGAAGTAGAGGGCGGCGTGGGAGTGATGGCTGATAGAAGGGTGGGAGGAATGTCTGCCCTCGGCCCTCATAGGAATCAGCCTCGGACCGTTGATAGTCATCTTGATTTTCCCTACACCCCCTTGGGAAGTTAGAGAGGAGATGCCTCTGCAGCGTCCTTTTTACCAGGTGTAGCCAAGTCTCTTCCTGTTCATGGCGGTGAAATGTAATTACAAGGAGATAAAATGTAGGAGGCACTGTTCCACAGTCAGAAGCCAGGACTTGATGCTTTGGGAAAGTCTCAGCTCATTCGGGGTTTGGGCAGTCTGGAGAAAAACTACACAAATACTTGTTCTCCCTGGGCTGGAAGCTCATCCCTTCGCAGCCCAGCCCCACATGTAGTGCAACAGTTATACCATCTCCTGTCAATTTGAGCGAAGGGGTGGAGTCTAGCCTGTCATTCAGGTTGCAGGTTGATGACCTCATTTGGAGGCGCAAAGGAGATCAATAGCGCACTGGAGGCCAGGTTGTCTCTCGCTGCCGTTGCTTTCCAGCTGGAGGAGACCCAGGGAGAGCCGTGGCAGCATCGAGATGCCTCCACTGCCACTGGATCCACAGACCTTCCGCCCATCGGTCTGTGATCTCCCTGCATCTGGCATCCATGTGGGCACGGCTTTCTCCTGAGACTTCTGGGAAATCTCGCGATATTTCCCTCGTAGAGATGAGAAGCTGTCTCCCAGTGGTTTGGAGTCTGTCTCAGAGAGGATGAATCACAGACATGACAAGATGGCAATGTCTGAGGAGTGGAGGAGAAGCCACATGGCTTTGCTCTGATGGAGCCAGACCTGTGAAGCTGGAGAGGCCACATGGGGACCTCTGCCAGCGCTGAGTTGCTTCTGCCACCACTCAATGCTGTTGATGGACCCTCAGTCCTGGAAGCAAGGAGCCATGGGGAGACCCCTGCCGGCGCCAGGATTCTGCACCCACTGGCCTGTGACTTCGTGAATTGGAAGGAGACGTTATAGACTGGTATCGGGCATATGGGCTAATATCGGACTTATGACTTTGGACTGGCCTGGGTTGGGATGCTTTCTCAATGCCCCTTTCCTCTTGTATAATCAACCTTTCCCTTATATCCATATGCATGTCTATGAGTTTTTCTAGTCTGCCCCGACTGACACATGTGGGAAGCTGATTTTGCTCTGATTAAGGAATGATCCCATCCAAAGAACTCCCCTGACCATTGAGGTGCATTGCATGGCTGAAGGCATCCCAGCCAATGTATTCTCACCATCATAATTCTCCAGTGTTGGATTACCGGGATTGTTTTAATCCTCTCTGTTGTGTGATTGAGGGGCTCTGGTGGCATAGTGGTTATACAGTGGACTGCTATCTCCAAGGTCAGTAGTTCGAAGCCACCAGCTGCTCTGTGGGAGAAAGAGGGGGTCTTCTACTCCCCTAAAGAGGCGAGTCTCTGCAATTTAGACCACAGTTCCACCCTGTCCTGTAGGGTGAGCCGGTACCAACTCGGTAGCAGTGAGGGAGTGAGTGAGTTGTGTGATGGACACAAAGGCTTCCACTCCTGAGACGAGACTTTAGGCGTTCTCTGGCTCACATGTGCACAGGAAGCTCATGGGAGAATATTAGACTCCCAGCTCTAAAGCAGTAGGTGCGGGGTGGGACTCAGGTGAGGCTGCAACCTGTTATCTGATGCATCGCCAGGGTCTAGAGTTTGCCTACTGGACCTTCACCTGGAGGGCCCGGGAGGCCTCTGCCAGCTGCGCCCCACCAGATTCTGATCCAGGAAGTCTGGAGTGGAATGGCATTCCCCACAAGTGTGCAGGTCATCCTCGGGTGGGTCACGGGTCAGGCTTTGAGAACGGCTCTCGAAGGAGCCCTGGCAGGTGGTGGGTTCCATGCTGGGTTGCTTACCTCGGTGCAGCAGTTCTGCCCGGTCCTGTGGGGCCCAGTGGAGTTGGCATTGGTTCAATGCCATTGAGACCGGACTCTTGAAGATGCTTTGTGGAGTAGGGTACCGTGACCCGACAGTTGGAGACTTGGTTCTTTGCGCCCCTCACCCCCCGATCTTTCCCAGGCTTCCAGGATAACTTCAATGGAGTGGTCCTTCTTCTCTGGGTTTGAATTTTTTATCCTTGTTAATGAAAGATCGTTTCCTATCAGGGTCTTGGGGAGATTTGGGTAGAAGAGGGTCTCTATGTCTCTGCTGGTCCAGCCAGGAATTCACCTTTGAACTTTTGAACACTTACCTGGGGCCAGGCCAGGTCTCAGGCCCTGTGCAGACCCATGGCCTCCTTGCCAGCTGACTGACTGAGGACTTGGAGATCAGCCACTTGTCCAAGGTTCCAAAGCTTCCAGGTGACAGGGTAGGACTGGGACCCTTGCCCTGCCTGACTCTCTGTAGTTAATGCCATGTGTCACCTATGGATTCCAATGGCTTGGCCAAAGAGTACACTAGTTGTGGTTCCATCAAATCCAGAAACTCTGATCTCACTGCCGTCGAACCGCTCCTGACTCACGACTGCCTGGGGGTTCTTCAGGCGTAACTCTTTCTAGGATTACAAAGCCTCTTCTTTCTGCCCCAGCACAGCCATTGGTTTTGAACTGCTGACCTTATGGCCACCTGCTCAACCTGTAATCCACTCCACCACCAGAGTTCTTGTGCCACGGTCTACTAGAACCATTTGCAAAGGGTTTCCTGAGGGTGTGGTTGGCCTCTGGACCATAAATAGATATCTTGGTAGTATTCTCTCCATCCTGCCCATCCCCTAATTAGCTCTAGATCTTGGGATGTACGCAGTGACAGGTTACCCAATAAGCCAGGGAAGTCTGTGCTTACTGACGAATTTGGGCACCGTGTCCTGACACGTCCCTAAGCTAGCAAAGGTCTCCCGCCTGCCCTCTGCCCTTGGGATCTAGACCTGCCAGCTGCAACAATAGCGTGAGCCAGGTGAGGTAAACTCCAATAACTCCACAGGAGTTTGTTCTCGTATGTCCATGCGCATGCATAGAGACCCCTCCACACACGTCACAGGCTGTTTTCCTAATCTGCTGTCAGAGATGCAGGGAGTCCTGGTGGCACCGTGAGTGTGCACTGGGCCACTAGCTGCAGGGGCAGCAGTTCGACCCCTAGCTGTTCTGCAGGACAAAGTTGAGGCTTTCAACTACTATAGACTCTGAGAAGCCACAGGGGCACGTCTACCCTGCGCTACGGGGTCGGGATGAGTTGGGATTGATCCGATTCGGTGATTGCCTGGAGTTCTTGTTTCTCTGATGTTAATTGGTGCCCTCCCTAGGAGAGCTTCGCTGACTGCATCTGACTTGCATTAAGGAGGTGGATTTTTGAGGGGATTGGTGGTGTTTTGGGTTTTTTTTTTTTTTCATGTCATATACTCCCCTCCACATCAGTTGCTTTAATGATGGAGTGTGATGGTCATGTGCTTATGTTAATTTCCTGATTGAGATGTCGGGGTGGAGTCTGGCCTGTTCATCTGGAGATAGCCATTGAGGAGCCAATGAGGCCTCCATGTGGGCCTGGCTTTCTCCTGAGACGTCTGGGAATCTCGCGATATTTCCCCCGGGGAGATGAGAAGCTATCTCCCCAGTGGTTGGGAGTTAGTCTCAGAGAGGATGAATCACGGACAAGACAAGATGGCAGCATCTGAGGAGCGGAGGAGAAGCCACACGGCTTTGTCCTGATGGAACCAGATCTCTGGAGAGGCCATGTGGGGACCCCTGCCAGCGCTGAGTTGCTTCTGCGACCACTCGTTGCTGGTGATGGACCCTCAGTCCTGGAAGCGAGGAGCCATGGGGAGACCCCTGCCGGTGCCGGGACTCTGCACCCACTGACCTGTGATTTCGTGAGTCGGAAGGAGACTTTGCAGACTGGTATCGGGCATATGGGCTAATATAGGACTTGTGACTTTGAACTGGACTGGGTTGGAATGCTTTCTCAATGTCGCATTTCTCTTGTATATGAACCTTTCCCTTATATCCATATGCGTGTCTATGAGTTTGTTTCTCTAGTCTACCCAGACTAACACATGGAGCATGCCCTAAACACTGTTGGCTAGTGCTGGCTGCTGCTTTGAAAGTTGTGCCGTCTCCCATAAGTCCTGGCCGATATGCAATGGTCATTTGTCGTGGATGCTCCAGTTAGGGGGCGCGTCCGAGTTTAAATTCTGAACCTACTCGTGGCCTGGAAATCCTTCGAGAATGTAGCCTCGCTCGGCCACCCCCGCAAGCATCAGGGGCATTTTTCTGAACCGGAGGGCTCAAGACGCTAGCGTCCTAAGAGGAGGACTACGCGTAACTGCTCTGGATACAGACGATATGGAAGAATTAACAAGTAGCCAACAGCATGTGCCTCTCCGGGAAGGTCTGCGTTAGTTGGGGGCTCTTGGGGGTTCAATGGTCTGGCCTCATCTACCAGTGAATGGTTGAGTTGGCCAGAGGACTGATGGGATCCCTGGGCACTGATCGATCGATCGCCTCAGTTCCCAGGATGTCCACCCCGAGAAGAGGACGCTCCAGCCCGCACGGCCAGCCTCCACCCATGTGTCCCCAACCCTGCCAGTTCACCCCCACTCTCACCCCCAGCCCGGCCGCACCAGGGCGCCTTCATTGCTGGAGCTCTGTGGAGACAGTTCGGGCCCCAGAGCCAGGAGGTGGGCTTTTATAAGACCCCCCATTTGCACCCAAGTCCCCCGTCTGTCTTTCTAGACATGTAGAGAGTCTCGGCCACTCGCTCTACCCTGTCTTATTGGGCCACTATAAGTTGGCTTTGTTTTGGGGTTGTTTGCCTCAGTCTCTGGTAGCCATGGGCAAGTCCTTCACCTGGGGTCTGGGGGTGGGTGTTCTTGGCTACTTCTGTGTGCAAGGGTCGTGTGTGTGTGTGTGTGTGTGTGTGTCCCGACCCAGCTAGAACAAATGACTTGGACCCTCTCCCGGAAAAGGGTACATGTGTGATTGTGTCCTCCCCTGCGCTGGGCACCCCGGAGCCCACATCTCGTGGTGACCGCAGTTCTCAGAGTCTCCACGGTGTTATCTACCCGCACTGTCCAGGCTGATGAGGCATCTCTCACACCACGTCCCAGCCGCTCGTCCCTCAGCCTGGCCCAGGCCTCAGCTCAGGGGTCATGTGGAGTGATGCCCATGGTCAGGCATGAGGGTGGTAAGCAAGGGGAGACTGAGTAGATAGGCCTGGGGACACTGTAGGGGGGAGGTGCATGGGAATGGGCAGTGACCACTGGGTGGACTGTATCCGTTTGGTCCCATCGATCCCGTTTTTCTGCCCAACCTCCACTCTCTGTGCCAGCTTTCTTGCTTCTTGGGAGTTCCCAGTGTCTGCTCCCCAGGCCCTGGAAGCACACTGCGTGGGGAGACAGGCGGCTAGGACACAGTGTCTCCGGCTTTATTTGGGGACTGGGGATGGGCGGGGCTAGGCCTGCTGAGCCCGCAGCAGTGCGCGCACCTGGCTGATCTGCCAGTCGACGCTGGAGCGCGCCGTGCCGCCCAGGGCACTGTACTGCTCCACGCTGTGCCCGTAGTCCCACACGTGGCTCACGTCACCTGAGAACAGCGGGCTGCCGGGAAAGGGGGGGGTGGTGAGCCTGGGACTGGGAGGGGGGCAGGTCCAGGGCTGGAAAGAGGGGCTGGCTTGAGTGGAGATGGGGGAAGGTCCCAGGTGGGCAGAGGGGCAGGGCCGGACACACCTGATGCTTTGCAGCTCCGGCAGGGACAGCTGGTTGAGGGCGACCCCCTTGGTTTCAGCCATGAACACGGCTTTGCCGGAGGCCTCGTGGGCCTGGCGGAAGGGCATCTGGGAGAAGCGCGGGATGGCTGACACCCGTGTCCCTGCTTCCTGGGCTATCCCTAGCCC